>JAKOGI010000228.1:62500-307500 GCA_029747015.1 Carnegiea gigantea
AAGCTCTAAATTATCCTTATCTTTAAGGGCACCACGAGGTTTGTTCGGTATAGCTACCCACCAATTCTCTTTCCTTGGTATCCCCTCAGGGTACTTAACGTACACCACTTGGGTTGCAGTATCAGCAAATATGAATGGGTCAAACTTTCTGTAACGTCGGTTATGATTAACCTCGGGATGGGGTAAATTTGGGATAATGTAGCCTCTGAGGAACATCTGGGTCAAACCACTCACAATTAAAAAGTATACATTTTTCAATTGGTTTACCCGTGAATTTAACACGAATAATTTCATGAAGTATGCCATAATAATCCCCTAATATTTCATCATCTTTGCCTAATCCTTTAACACACATGCCATAGTTACATGTGGCTTTACCTTCATTCCTAGCCTTGGTATGAAACTGAAAACCATTCACTTTATATCGAGAAAAACATTCCACTACCATAATAGGTCCATAAGATAAGTTCACAAAAAGATTTTGCCTTTCATTATCAAACACCTGGTAAGAATTGACTTATGAAAAAAAAACACATCATTCTTTTTAGAGTAAAAAAACATTTTATAAGAATTGAAGAATAGTTATGAAAAATTACTTACATTGTACTCAAACCACTGTGCAAAATTTGACTCGATAAATAAGTCAACTTCCGCATCACTCGCATTTGGATTATGGCCGCAGAATTGATGTCTGAACCAACTGTATTTAAAGATTCAAATTATTTAATTACTCAACTATTCAAGTATTCAAATGAAACTTTTAATAACTGATAAACTTACTCCAAATATGGTTGCACTTCATCATAATTCAGTAAGATGTGAATGCGAGTGACATGATATTCAGCTCAGTAAGATATCTTTTACCTCAATTTCTAAATGGAATACCCTTACAATTAAACACCGAAAGAGTTGGCATTGGTGGTTCGGATTGCCGCATACTCTCAGTGCACCCAATTGTTGGGTAATGCAAGCTTGATTAAAAATAATACTTGGTAAAATGTTTATTCTCAAATGCTAAGTATGCCTGAACCATGGATGCCTCTGCACGAGCTTTGTTCTTCGCTATAGGCTTCATCTAGCCAAAATACCCCTCAAAAGCAAACATCCATCGATATTGAAAAGGACCACCTAACAAAGCTTCTGCTAAATGAATGGGCAAATGTTCTATGACATTCTAAAACCCAGGAGGAAAAACCGTCTCTAATTTACAAAGAATTACAACAATGTTCCTATTTATCTCTTCAAGCATGCTAACATGTAACTCACTGGAGCATAGGTTACTGAAGAATTCACTCAACTTGACCAAGGGTCCCAAAACATCTTCAGGAAGAGCAGTAAAGGCTACTGGAAGAAGATTCTCCAAAACACATGATGATCATGACTTTTCATATTTTAAAACTTTGTGTTAGATGGATCAACCCAATTTCCCACATTAGAACAGCAACTATCAGGCACATGAACCTCCCGTAACTATTGGTAAATAGCCCTCTTTTGAATTAACGAGAGTGTAAACTTGGCTTTCAGATTACACAATCTATCAGTGGACCCTCTTGTAGCTAAGTTCAACGCTTGTCTACTGCACAGAATAGCCATATCCATTCTTGCTTTTATATCATCCCTTTTTTTTTTCCTAGAACATCCATCCTTGTTTTTATAATATTTTCACTGAAATTTTTCTCAATGTGCATAACATCAACGTTGTGCCTTAGAAGTTGATGCTTCCAACAAGGAAACTCCCAAAAGATACTTTGCTTTGTCTGGTCATGTTCATTTTCCTAAAATTCGGGAATTTAAAAATTCTACCTCTGTAGTCACTTTGGGCGATTTAGATGCCACATTAGACAACATTTCACCAGAAATCCTTCGAGGAGGGCCAATATGCATGCTCTTCACTTTACAAAAAGGAACTTTATTAGCTCTAAAACAATGATTCTGAGGCAAGGATCGACGGTGGTAATCAAACCAAGATGGCTTTTGTCCATGTTGTAACTGGAAGACATAATTCCGATGCATGCAAACCGAACATGCTAACAACCCATGAGTACTCCAACCGAAAAACATTCTATAGGCAGGAAAATCATTGATTGTCCCCATTAGTGCAGCATGCAATATAAAAGCTTTCCTACATGAAACATCAATGTATCCACCCCAACATCCCATAGCATTTTCAACTCATCAATTAAGGGTTGCAAGTACATATCAATTCTGTTCTTCGGATTTGTTGAACCCAAAATAATACAACTTAAAAACATGTATGAAGTAGTCATACACATATCTAGAGGCAAGTTATAAGGTGTAACAACAATTGGCCACATAGAATACGATCTTTTAGATAGTGAAAATGGTGTGAAACCATCAGCACATAGACCTAACCTCACATTCCAAGGCTCTGTTGCAAAATTTGGATACTTTTGCTTAAAATACTTCCACACTTATCCATCCGACGGATACTGGAGAACACCTGATTCTTAGTGGTGCTCATGGTGCCATCTCATGTGGGCGGCAGTACTTTTTGAGGCATACAATCTTTGCAATCTTGGGATTAAAGGTATGTAGTGCATTCTAGCATATGAAACCTCCTTATGTCCTCGTTGGTTGGAGTTCTTTGGTAATCGTCTTATATATCCACAAAATTTGTATGCAGACATAGCCTCATCATATTTATAATAACTCATACAACCATTTGGACAACAATCAATTTCCTGAACATCCATGCCTAAATCTCTCACTTTTCTCTGCTGCTGCTGGTAATTTTTTGGAATGCGACTTTTAGGAGGGCTTGTATCTTTCATCAGACCAACAACTTCATTGAAACAATGTTGTGACATGTTGCGGCCTGATTTAATACTAAGTAGCCTTATAGATGTTTCTAGTTCAGTTATGTTACACCCTTCATCCAAGGGTCTTTGGGCAGATTCAAGCATAGTGTAAAATACTTCAGGATTTACGTCATGAGACCTACTCATGTTCATTTCATTAGCTTGGAAGGCAGCATGAAGCATGTTCTCCGTATGATTATGATCATTATGATCATAATCATAACTCATAGATTATGAAGTACTTTCACCCCCTACTTCTGAATTATCATCTTTCCCATGACTTGTCCAATAGCAATAATTCTTCACAAATCCCTTTCTATACAAATGAGACGTTACAACGTCAGGTGTAAAATACTGCATATTCTTGCACTTCACACATGGACATCTATAAACTTCGTTAATTCTATACTCCTCTTGATTTTGTGCAAATTGATCAAACATATATACTGCCATCAACCATTTATTTCTAAGCCAGTGTCCATCAGGATTTCTCCTATTATACATCCATTGATGATGCAACAGTCCATCCATATGTTGCCAATCTGGTTGCCTTAATTATTGTATATATTACAATTAATTTCAATAAATATCTTTTAGAAACCAATTTAACCATTAACCAATAAATTATTATAATACATCATACAATTCAATATTTGGAAGACAATAATGAACTTATGCATAAATATTAACACAATTTTGAAGCACATAAATAATTATAGGTAAAAATAATAAAAAAACTATATCAATCGGCAAAAAACAACGTCGAGCTTGTGACAGGAACATGAACAATTGCGATTTTTTTTAATCGTTCAACATTATTTCTTTTTTTGCCCATGTAAAATACATAGCGAATAAGCCATAACTAACACCATTTACCAAAACAAACATTTCCCTTTCAATACACGGCCGTTTAAATCATTAATTACTTGTGCACACAAAATTTTAATAACATTTTTGTTCCATCATCCATAACTACTTACAACCATTACAACTATTTCATTTCTACAAATCAACATACATTGCAAATTAAATTAAAGATTAAATTATTTACTATAAATTTTATATTCACTAATGACACCAATAATTAATAATTAAATATGCTCAATTAGCACTTTTTATTCACATATTCCGAAAGAAAAATGACATTCATATTCAGTTCACATTTTATATTCCCATATTCCGAAAATCAATTTTTACAAAAAAGTAAAATACAACATTGTAATTAAACAAATGTGCTACTAAAAAAATAAATTTAACATAACTATTTTATTTATCAAAATAAACCTAATTAACAAATCCAACACAAATTAAATTATTTATTTCACGCTTCATCCAAATAAACAAGCCCAAAAAAAACCAAATACTATTAACCAAAAAATAAAGTAAACATACTTAACAAATCAAACAAATCATACAAAAATTAAACATGCCTAAAACAAACATATACTTCACATACTTCCCAAAAATTAATATATACAACAAATCCAACAAAAAATAAACATACTTAACAAACTTAAATCATTTACCAAAACAAATACATTAAACATGCTTAACATACTTCAACATTTTATAATAATTGTACAATTTTTATAAATATACATGCTTAATATATTTTATTCCACTTATCCAAATAAATATGCTTCACAAATCAAATCAAAAATAAACATATTTCACATCCATATTTTCCACATCCATAATTTACCAAACAAAATAAATTAAATAAAACTATACAAACATGCTACAAAATTAAATTTCACAAGATTCAACAACACATACCAAATTAATATAATTTCAAAACAAAACAATTTCAATAAACCTACGTGCTTAGTGCCACTAACCTCTAAACACCCGAAAAAATAATCCGACTGCCGGTGGAACGGGCAGTAGTGGTGGCGACGGCGACGGCAACTTTTTAACCCATTCATAACAAATCAACCACCATGAAAAACACCAACTAACTCAAAATTTTCCATTCCAAAGAACAAATTAGCTAAAAATAAACAATTTCCTGGTGAATTATGAAGGACGGCAACTTTCTTCACCTGTCACACGCTACCAGAAATAATAGAGCTCACTCTTTCTCTCTCGTCGTTGCACTCTCTCTCTCTCTTCATTGCGCTTTCTCTCTCTCTTCACAGCACGATACTTGAACGGGCAAGGCTGAAAGACTTAAAAACCAGATCTGAATTTTTTGGGAACACGCCATAAATTTTCGAACAGAAAAAGTGTCGGAATCTGACGGAAAATTGAATTTTCAATGGAATTTCGTTTGATTTTCCGTCGAAGTTTGCGACGGAAAAACCTCGTCGGAAATTCAATTTTTCGTCGGATTCCGATATTTTTTCGTCGGATTGTCTGTTGTGCTCCAACGGGTGCCAAGGCCGTCGATTTTTCCACCAGAATTGGGCGCCGTTTTTGCAGTGATATTACATAAGTCACACCAAAAAGGGGCATAATAAGATCTAGCATAGAATGCACAAGGATCAAAGAATGAATATCTAGAAATACGACTAGCCTTTTAAAACTCAAATAAATCATAAGCAATCCACTCAAGCAAATAGCATGCCTCATCAATGTTTTTAGTAAGAAAACCCTAATGCTCTAAAAGAGCTCAGGTTTCACTATTCACACCATTATCAACAATGTCCAAAATGCTTTTTGCATGTAATAAGGTTGGTTAATTGGTGGTTCAGTTTATTGATGGAAATGTGAGGTGTTGAAAGGGGCTATGTGCTAATAGTGGTGAAGAGGTCGGTTGTGTGATTGTATTGATTGTGGTCATGTAATGTTGTGTATGGTTGTTTTTAGCTTGACATCCCAAGATGTGAAGTTGTAAGAGTTAGGACATTGTGGTAGTCAAATTGTGTTTGAGCAAAGTTATATGCCTAGGATGTCTACCCTATTGAGGGTGTGGGATAATAATGTGACAATTTATTTGGTGAAAGCCAATGATAAGTAAGGTAATGGTTGGTTTAATAGTGTAATGAATGAAATGTTGATTGCTGTTGCCTTAACCATTTAAGTTGGCTTGATAGTTTGTGGTTGTTTATATATCAACTTGACAGAATGAATTGATTGTAAAGGTGTATTTGTGTTGTTGTTGTTGTAGTAGGGCGGTGATCACGAAGGCAATACGAGCATGACTATACAGCATGGAAGCGATGGTTGGCAGTCGTAGAGTATCTACAAGTAGGGAGTTATTTATGTATGTTTCCTGGTGTGGCTCCTTAGAGGATGGAGTGAACGAAGTAATAACATACAAGGGAGAGAGTAATCATTGTATATAGGTTACGAATAATACCACTGTGGATGCAATTAGGAAGGTGATGGGGGAGGCAATAGGTAAAGCGTGTAAGGAACAAAATTGTGGTATACTTTGAAGTTTAATCAAGTGGTCTTATTACAGTTTTCAAGTGATCAGAACGTGGCAAACTTGATGAAAGGAACGATGATCATGCATATGTGTATGTTGTAGGGAGGGAGGTCCATGTGCTAGAATAGTGAAGGTGAGTAATGTTGCAGTAGCATATAAGTTGCACACGTTATATTCTCTTGGGGTCAGTGGAGGTGACAGGCACTGAAGTTCTTCCATGTTCAGGGAAAAGTGAGTGGTAGCTAAATACATTAGTAATTTTGCTATGTTTATATTGACAATATATTATGTGATTTGTTATGTTATGCAAATGTGGTGGTAAGGACGGGTATTAATTATTTGATATTGTTATTTGTAATTGACAAAGGTGGCATTGTTATGTCAGTTCAGATTGGAGGTGAGGGAATGGCTTCAAATTTAGTAAGGGGCAAGAGAGGGTGTTTGATTATTATGAGGAATCGGACGAGTCAGATGTGGATAGTGGTTCAGAGGCAGATGATCATGGTATAGCATAGTCGCATTCTGGGTTGTAGGTGAAGGCATATCATCGAAGGATGAAGGTGTGAAAAAATGAGATTAAAGGGGTGGGGTAAATATTTGCTTCAGCTGATAGTTTTCGTTGTTGCATTTAGAAGTATGCAATAACGCATCGCTTAGAGTACTGTTTTAAATGTAAGTGCTTGCAATGCATTGTTATAGTTTGTGATGCCAAAGACTATGACTTTTACATAAGTGTTGGCAGAGCGAAGGATAAGGATAGAATGATTATGAAGGATTTTCTTAGGGAAGCGCACACATAGAGTGTACATAATCAATGCGAAATGGGGCAATGGGGCAAATACTGGATGACAACGAAATTTTTGTGGTCCTTAATTGACTTTAAGATTTGTGCTTCAAATGAGTACTTATCTATTTAGATCATGAATGACTTAGCATTTAAGTTGAGCTTGTAGTTGACATACAAGTAGACATGGAGAAAAAGGGAGTATATTCGTATGTTGAGCTAAGAAGGCCAATTGATCACTACAAGCTTTTATTGTGGTTGTGCTCTTTAATTGTTTGGGCAAATCCCAACTTAAGGGTTTTTATGAGTTGGAAGGTGTTAGGTTCAAGAAAAAGTTTTTGGAATATAGGGCATCACTGAGTGGATTCATAATGGGGTGTCAAAAAGTCTCATTTGTTAGCGGGGCCCATTTAAGTGGTCCGTATAAGGGGAATTTATTTGGTACAATTGTGTTGGACGCTCTTGATCACTTGTTTCATGTGGCCTATGCTGTGGTGGCCATCGAAAGCAAAGAGGAGTGGTTTGGTTTTATGACTGTGCTAGTAGAGTGTTTAGATGGATTGAAACCCGCAATCATGCCTGATTGTAATTAAGTGCTTTTATATATTGTCGCAAAGATGTTTAGAGCTAAGTACCATTATTACTATTTGAGACATCTTTAGGAGAATTTCATGGTAGTGGCTACGAAGCACGGGGTTTATTGTGATGCATTTAAGGAGCTTGTGAAGGAGATGTTTAACGGGGTAGGATACACACTGGCTACGTGGAGTATGCCACTGCTATGGAATAAGTTAAGATAACAAGAGGTGCCGTTGGCAATATGGGTGCAGGACAATGATCAACAACATTGGGGACGACAAAGTTCAATAATGAGCACTAGGGTAGGACAAACAACAATCTATTGAGAGTTGGAATAAGCAGGTGCTGGAATTGAGGAAAATTCTATACTAGTACTCGTGACTAGTTAACTGCAGAAACTAGGAACAAAGATAGATATGTGGAAGGCTAAGGTGCAAAAGTAGAATAATGGGATATGGTATTGAGAAAAGCTTGAAGAGGACGTCTAGTGGATTGGGCTCAATTCTTGATGTACAGATATATAACCACTGCATAGGAGCGTTAGGTATGTAGCCGAGCAATAGCCGTTGGTTGGTTGCCAATCTATTAACGAATACGTGCACGTACAAGGGTGCAGAGAGTTGTTCTACCATGCCTCCATGTGATGGCTACCATATATAAGCAATAGCTAAGAGTGCACAACTATATTCGTCCATGTTAAAAGGTGCAAGCGTAAAGGTTAATGTATATGAATGTCATTCACCCAATGGAGACCCACGATATGGCGACTGTAAATGATAGAATTAGCAAAGCTGTAGGTGACCAGGACTTAGACAAGGCTACAACGGACGTATGTTACCTCCTCCTAATCCCCATTCAAGTGGATGACTGAGGGTAAAAAGGTATGAATCGCAAACACAAGATGTAAAAGTAAGGAGGTGCCTTAAATATGGTGAAGTTGTGCACTACAAGAATACGTATAGGAATCTCTGAGATGATTTTGATGCAGACTATGAAGGGGATGTCGTGAATGTGGAAAACTTTTTCATAGCACAATAGATTAGAAGTTTGTTTAAAATCCTCTAATTACAAAGAATAATATATATATTTAGATAAAGTAAAATAGGTTACTGGGCGTTAAAGTTAGTACAGTTGTCCCATGTCAAATATCCATATCCCAATGTGGACATGGGTAGTAGAATTGTACGAAAGTGAAAGAACCTTCAGATAATACTTACATCCTGTTGATGGGAGCTCATTGGTAAATGTAATAAAAAGTAATCAACTTTCGCATCGTAACATCTGAAGTTAGTCAACTGTAATTATCTTTTGTTTAAGTTGTACGAAGGGGAGTCATGGAAAGGGGGTTGGAGTACTACTGCTGCAATGTCCTGGGAGTGAATAGGATAGTATCCTGGGATGTGAACTACATGTTCGTGGGATATTTGGGGGATAGGCAGCCTGATCCCAGAAATTTTTTTTTTTTTTGGCTACTATTATGTGTTGTGTTATGACTATTAATGTCATTATATTTGAAAAAGTTTAAACTTGTCTATAGGTTATTGAGCCTAAAAGCGAGTGTAGTTGTCCCATGTGAAAGTGAAGAAGGCCTCAATGTGCACATGGATATTAGAATTTTGATGAAGGTTGTGAACCATCACGAAGTGCAGACATGGTGTTGATTAAAGCTCATTGGTCAATGTAACAAAAAGTTGCCAACTTTAGCATTGTAACATTTGAAGTTAGTCAACTTTACTTATGTTTCTTTTTGTCATTGCATAAAATCGCATTGAATATATTGTATGCCATATCCTGGGTGTTGTGTTAGTAAGATAATGTTAATTTTTGGAATAAAAGTAATATAATATAATGTTGTGTTGTTACATTACAAACCATCTCATATTTGTTGTTCAAGTTCGAAAGGAAATGTTCGTGATTATCAAGCAATTTTATGAATTTTAATGACTGTATTGATCGGCGGGTATGCAAATAACACTACTATGACTATTACTCTTGTAATGTCTAATGTTCTTAGTGTTCAAACTATCCTTGGATGGTTGGTGTTCAACAACTTGTGTGTACACTATCCCGACTTCCTCCCAAAAACATCTCGGGATGATATAATGAACATTTGTTCATATCCCAAGATACGTGTGCTATGATTTGAGTGTAAAGGCTACCAAGTGGAGTTTCACAGGCATAGTAGGGGGAAAAATGTAACCACATAGGTTATGCAATGAATAGAAATGACAAAGGTAGTTATCATACACAATATGAAAATAAAACATAAACTATAATATAGAATGAAGTGTGGTATATAGTGAACGCAATTGGTATGGTCATCTATGTAATATGGATGTTTATATTATGGGTGGGGACATTATTGAATGATATATGACATATGATAACTCAATCAGTCTTATAATATACCATTATGGGAAGTGTTGAAAGCATACTTGAATATTTGGTTTTGAAGGAGTAGTTCCTGGTTCACTGCCCTGACATCTATAAACTAACATCACATAATCGTACCAAAAGAATTTGTGCTTACCCCGAGATATTTATGCTGTTAACTTCATATTGACAAGCATAATAAGTACGAATGATATAACGATATAAATTACACAACAAGTACAAATGAGAAACGGGTAGTCATCATAGACGGTACAAAAATAAATTAAGCACAATAACATACGATAATGACATATAAACATAAGGGCACAAGCTTTATTCTAAACACATTCACTGCAGCATGGCTACAGTTAAAGTAGTAGCAGTAGGGTTTCCCACGTAATGGTGCTTGATTCAAACTATGCCCTGGTTACATGTTAACATAAGCAACATTAGTTGAAGAATTATTTGAAAGATAAGAGACGGACATGGTAAAGTGGGGATACATCATACCTTCACTGCAAATGACACGCGTATTTGGCCCTTAGTGATTCAGGTGACGTACACTTTTAAGGTGCCCTATAGTAATAATACGCCTCCAATGAGCTCAAGCAGGTTGTTGTAGAAGTAGTTCAACCCGTGTGCTTGAGATAGAAGTTGCCTTATGTTTCGTCCAACTGCACATTCTGTAAGGATGACAACTGTAGCATTAGTCATAGACGTCATGGTGAACAAGTTGGGGTGGAATGACACTCTTCTAATGCCTCTGCAATTCCAAATGCAGGTACGAACATCTTTACTCGTGTACTTTAGAGCACCGGGCAGCATCTCAGCTATGGAATTTGTTAACCAGCTATGGATGCCGTTCACCACTCCGTCTAACTCTTCAAGAGTGGTGAAGTTGATGTCGAATTAGGTCACACGACAGCCACTTGAAAGGACATATAGTATGTATCATCACTCCTTCCACCGAATTGGATGGTTGACACATCTGTTCAGATTAAGTACGTTGACTCTAGAGTGTATCGAGGGGAAAGGATTAGGTCAATGCCATATATCTCGAATATATTCAACACGAAAGCAATGCCTTCTGTCTGCTCTCAAGCTTTCCCTCCATTCTGATTGCCAATTTGTATCGAACTCATTCACTATATGTACTTGTCCTAGGACAACATGGCTAGATGCCAACATGTACTTCAGATTTATTAAGTGGTTTCGATCTTCCTTGATAAATTCATTCCATGAATGGACAAGGAAGTCTATGAATGTCTACGATGTCTCATTTTCAAGATCTGTGAAAGTATCGTCTTGAACCCAAGTCAGGGTTATTAGGTCACGCCTGTTATATGGGGAACCAACCATTGCAATTAAACAATGGGTGTTCGGTGTAATTTGTGCCTTTGTCAATATGTTTTTTTTGTGTGGGTTCACATTGGTTACCAGTTACAGATAATGAAATGTTGCATAAGGAAGGGAATTGTGGTAGGATATACATGACTAAATTTCTTGGCCTACCTCTAGCCAAATGTTGTAGATGCGTATCTTATCAATGTATGAAGCAATGGCAAACTAACGGGGTCAACTACTCATGCATTTCTATCAAAAGGGCTTGACTAATATAGGCTACTATTTTCACACGCATAAGGCACTACAGACAATTATTACTAACATATTATAGGGTTAACTCAAAATTTGTGCAACCTAAGAAAGTGATCATTTAATGAGGGAAATTATACAATTTAAGTCATGATTACATCCTCGTTAATCCCATCTATTATTAGTAGGTAGGCCTCTAGAGCATGAGAATTTCCACTTTAAGTAGGAAATTGGGGATACTTGGTGCCAACTATTCCTTTCACCACCAACTTTAGTAGGAATTTAAATTAAGGCAACTACGACAGCCACCCACAATTACTCCTCAACAAGCAATCTACTTGTCTTCAAATTTGACAGCTGCAAGAAAGACAATCAATTGGTGTATATCCTAGGTGATGTACCTGAAGATGTTGGGATCATTTGTGATTGCAAGCATCCAGTTGATTTAATCCCAACCATCGGTCACTGGTTCTGTAGGCACATAATATGCCACCAGAGGTGTGCAACTCGTATTTCATTTGAATTTAATTTACCATAATGTGCTCACATTTAAAATTTCTTCCATCCCATTACAATTCCTAATGGTATTTCATTTGTACTACACTATCATGGTGAATGTGCGCCCCCTTCAACTGGGTAGACTTCCTCACCCGTGTAGAAAGGCTTTCTATGATGACATCAGAAATGGAATGTCAGAAGCTCAAGTCTCAACTCTCACTACTGTGGCGACAATACGTACATCCTAGGACATTCACGGGCAGCTAAAGTCGAGTTCAATCATCCTATAAATGGGCAGTTGTTGTGGATGACTATGTTCGTAATAGCATTGGTTATGTATGTAGTTGTTCTAGATTGGGTAGTTAAACCACCACCCAGTAAGCAATTGTATGGCTCTTTTTCGAAAAGAATCGTATAATTTTTTGGGTTAAGTTAATTATAATTACGTCGCTCAACCACCGTTACATATTTGAAGTTGACAATAATATACTCCATCAAAAGCCTTGTTTAACTTCAATTATGCACGAAATACGTTAATCCTTCAAATGCACCTTGTGTGTATTACGTCGTACTTTTAGGATGCTCAGTCCTCCCTAAGCCACTGGTGAAAGTTATATTTTGCATTATGTATGTCTGTTTATGTGTCCAACTAGTTGTGTACTTAGGCGCAAGATTGGACAAGCTGGGTAAGTATGTTGTGTCTGTAAGTGTAAGTGTTATTGTGTTAATGTGACAACTATTATTTATTGCTTTACTATGCTAGCGATTTCTGTGAAGACCATTTAATTGATCACAGCCAACCTAAGATTTTAGCTATACTGACATAAGCATTCCCAAATATTACATCTGAATATCCGAACATGCCAAACAATGCTCTAATCATATGCACAGATATTATTAGTGAACATCGCATGTGTACTCACACAAACACCCCGAGATATCACCAGTGACTATCCTAAGGTATTAAATTACATTTTTACCCCATAGCCTATCCTGATTCCCCTATATTGACATCGTAAAACACAAATAGAAAAATAAATGTTTCAACATAAATATCGTAAGATACTACTAGTTAAAATCCCAAGGTAGTGCATTACATAGTACACGACAGCATCTTCATTCCCTTATATTAGCATCCTACATGAAATACAGCTGTAGAAAATAATGGCAACACTCAATTCAGCACAAACATCCTAAGACATTACCTAAGGGTACAACAAAAACTGCAGTAAATGGGAATCCTGTAGTGAGGCATAAACATTTACTAAGGTGGATAACACTAAACACATTAAAATACCAACTAACTGTTATGTCCACCACCATACTACTGACGCCATGGCATATAGAAATTGCCTCTCTACCCTAACCTAACCATGAAAGCAAGTGAAATGGAATGTCAAATGTATAATTCCTACATGTGTCGTACCACTAGTAATGCCATTATATGTGTAATGTATGCATGCATCATACCACTAATAGTATTATATAGTTCATTGTCATGCACATTCAATTAAATGTATATATGTAGGACATCAACAAAAATATGGATCCCTTGTGCATCACATGCTGTGCAAAGCAATATCAATATGCCTTAAGGACACTTGGACAAGTCTAAGAATGAATGATATCTCACATTGTAGGGCTTCAGGAAAGTAAATAATCTTCCCTTGCAATAGTCTTAGCAAGAACTTGCCCCTTATATGCTTGACATCTGTCGGGTCGTAGTATAGTCCACCAACATTTATGGACAACAAGTCCATGAATGTCAGGACAAACAACCCACAATCATGGCCAATGCACATAAAACATCATACTAAGCACTAAAACCAAACATGAAACATGCAAGAGCATCTGTACAGCATTAAGGGCCTACTTGTCTTGTTATAGGCGCTGTAGTCGTTCCACCGGCTAAGACAGTAGTGCCATGAACTCCCGATAACACATCAACGTTATATCGATGTTGTACCTCTGTATGCCGCCCATTATAGACAAAATCTTAGAAACTGGCACAACTTCAACCACAGCAAATTCACTTTTCACTCGTCTGTTACATACCACATCGTTGATGACCTCCTCTTACAATTGATCCCATTGTGCTAGGAAGCTGCGCACAATATGCCATGTCCACTGCAAATCAATTGTCATCAATGACTATTGCTTGCCAGGTTCATTAAGTAGGGGTATGAACAACGGCAACCTCATTGGTTGTAATGTACAGGTCAGTAAGACAGAAAACTCTTCCACTTACATATCAAAGCTTAGCATAGAAATACTTCTTCACATACTCCCATATCTTTCCCAGGATATCTTGACCGCTCGTAAACATGTGCTGCAATGCATTGGCCAATTAAAGTGTTAATGACCATTGCATAAAATAAAACATCAAGTGCACTTGCATACACTTCCACATCCACCATACCTAATCATGTCGTAGGAGCATTGACTACCACACCAGCTCTAGATACGTATGCTACCTCTAGGGAGGGAGGTTCGAATACATGTCAACGGCAAAGCCCCCTAAACAGTACTTCCCCGCATCATCTCGGCATCATGCTTGGGAACGACATTTATGAGCCCCTCCAGAAATTCCGCAGGCAAACGCCTCCAGTGTGCCACCTTAAAGTCAATGTTTTTGATCATTTTTAAACAAAGAACATAATTAACCTAATTATGCATTCAAAGAATTTATATTTAGAATAGTTGCAATGAACAACACACCAATATTTCATTTTTGAGCACTTCCCCCTAACTTTCTTCAATAACTCCACCTCGCACTCTGCAACGGGGCTGCCAAGGACGTTTTCAGAGCCTGTCAACCGCAAAGTATGGGACTTGCCACTATTCCTTAGAAACTCCCGGTGCAACGTATTAAGACAAGTTAAATACGCAAGACCTCACTGTTTCTGTGGACAACACAGGGGACTCAGTCAACTATGCTAGAGGTGTCATTGTTTCACAGTTCGGACTTCTGCTACTAAAACAACCTATGATACGAAAACCATACTACCAAATGATGACTAAAGCAATGGTCGTTCACACATTAAGAAACAACAATATAAATACATACACTTATATGCTCGTCGCCTATAGCCATTTGAAGGGCAACCTCCTTTGATCCTAGGCTATCACCAAATAGTTGTGTATTCATAGCCTCCACTTGCTTGCTCCCATTGGCTCAGGTAGAAACTTTTATGCCCCATGTTTCCCCTACATTGGGTCTTTGGGGTTACGTATGGAAGCTCCTTTAAATGAGCAGTTTTCCTAGTCTGAGGTCTCCACTTACACCGGTCGAGAACTATAAGTTGTGGCTTCCCCACTGCCCCATGGTAGGATATTACCACCACCTCCTTATCTAATCCACCCGTTGTCTTTCTCCTGCGGAGTTCCTGCTTCTGCAATCCCCATGTCAGTCTCAATTTCTCTCATCGTAACCTTCGTACAAGAATCCTTATCTCTGTCACTATTTCTGGCCAGTTGCTGATCCCCCCGTCAATTGACACCGGGATAGTTGCATCCACGGTGTGAGTGAGCTCCTCCATACTGGCCACCTTAGCAGCCTGTCCCTCTTTAGCATACTCTGACACTTCCTCTATCTTATCACCCTCACCATGGAGCCGCTTCCCATCCTTATCACTGGAGGAAGTATCAGTATTAGTATTAGTCATATGCGCAGTCCCACTCAGCATCTTAACAATGGGCACCTCAATAAGAAACACCTAACAGGCAGCTACTCAATATCAGGCACCTAAACAGCCGGATGTTCAGCACCCGTGGCCTACATAGCAGCCTCCGCCACAATCGACACCTTAATAGGTGACTCTTCGATAGGTGGCACCTCAACAGATGGCTCCTCAACTGGCAACTGTTTAACATAGGGCATTTAGAGATGACACATCAACATCATGCACCACAACAGGCAGATCCTGAATAGCCGACACCTCAATAGCTAGCTACTTAGGAGTGGCAGCCTCTTCCGCACTTTGCAGCTGATGATCATTTGTACTAGCCACCTATCTCGCTTATCATTTCTCGCTAATTTCGTATATACCATCCATAGCACTCATCGCGCCTGACCCTTCACCGTGATGATGTACAGTGCTAACGTCATCATTTTCTCTATCGTATGCACAAACATTGTCATACTTCTGTAGTCTGTGCTCCAAATCATGAACATGGCATAACATCTTTGCGTCGTTTGCTAGCTCTCTAGTGACTTATGGCTCTCCTTCTCTATATGTTTAGTAACTAATATGTAAATGGCCTACTTCTTATCCCATTGAGGTTTTGCATGTGACACTGCAACATCGACTTCGATATCATAAATTCTACGCCATTTCACAACCAATCCTAACTGCATGACACAATAGGAATATGTAACTCCATCATTCACTATTGTCAATATGTGTAAATATAGACCAACAATCATACACTTGCGTACATGTATTTAAATAAATATGTACAAACTTAAAGAAGGATGGCATAACCATTTGGCTAAACCTCATTAACAAGGCCTAACAAATTCAATTGAATTTCATCTAATGATTACATAACGAACCGCCAAATTGCCTTTAACCATGCGTACTTCCTCAAACCCCGCACATCATTGGCATATATCTCCATACAGCAAGCTTCCCCATACGATGTCTATGGAAAGAATATCGGAACCATCTATATAATAGCAGCATCCATAGCCTAATGCTATCCTCGATCGAATTTTCATCGCACAAATCAGGCATTGCGTGAATGTAATTTTACATAATACTTCTCCTTGCATCTTCTTGACACTTCCACTTCCCTTTTTTCACAACTACTATTTTAGCCATTTGTTTTCTCATGATCCTCCCCAAATCGCCCCTGGCCTCCTCACCATCAAATTCTATCCTCTTCCTGGCGGCTAATAGACCTGTCATTAATGCCATAGCAAACATAGAAAAGGGGACCAACTTCCCCACTACCATGCCCTCCTACATGAAACCCATCGCCTAACAAGTGCAAGGGCCCACTCTCTCTGAAGGCCAAACTTGTGATATTGCAGGATAGGCTTCAATACCATCGTTGTAATTCCTTATGTAGAGGTCCTAACCTATTTACGAAGTTAACAACTATATCCAATGTCACCCTTCCATGCAAGATAGGATAAGGTCCTATAAGCGCCCCCACGCTGGGGTCATTCCCAATCACTACATCGTCCCCTACTGCCTTATACCCCTTGTGTCTTCCCTTCTCTCATTAGGTATGCTCTTCTATTCATCAGATTGTCTTCTATTGCTCACCATTTCCTCATCATTATATAGATCTACATCACCCTCCTCAACTAAAGATACATTACCATCCCTATCTCCCACAACCTCTTGAGGAACATATTCGCTTCTTCAACTTGAACCCCAGGACTCCTCTTCTGCTTAAGTTGCTGATCTTTGTCTTTTCTTCCTAGATTTTACCTTCCTCAAACATAGACCCTCCTCACCATGATGTATACTCCTATTCCTTAGCTTCATTATTACTAACTATGTTTGCACATTATATACACAAAATAGGTTAAAAGCATCAGTGCCTGACATTAACAACATCACTAACAAACACTTACGAACAACCAATAAACAATCATCCCAAAAAACAACTGTCCCAACTACAAAAGATCCTAGGATATGGTTCCAATATTTTAGGGAACCTGAATACATATATCCTAGGATATTAATGATCATTATCTAGGATATCTTTATAAGAAATCATCACTGAAGAACACGTTCATAGTATAGCAATTCACGCATCAGCCACATATAAGAAAACATTCAATTTTTAACGGACATTTTTGACAAAAAGAAGGATGGTTGGTAATTTAATCAAAAATTTTGACCAAAAAGGCAGTATATTGACGGGTTATGCTTTTCATTAAGGACATATTTTGATGGAATTATCAATCAAAATAATTACACTACGAGTTCTTATAACTCGATAGTGATGGAATTCGACATATCCTGTCAAAATCTTTTAAAATTTTGATGAGACTTGGCACTTACCCGTCAAAAATTCAAAACAATAACTTTTTCCAAAAAAACCATGTCACTCAAACAGTCACACTCTCTGCCCCACCCCTTCCTCTCTCTCTCTCTATCGTCATCGTCCCCATCTTTATCACCCCCTCCACCCATGTGACTGTCATATCCCCCCTCCCCACAAGAAAACCATCCTAAGCTCAGCTTTAAAAAAACTATATTCTCCCTCTATCATCATTGTCCCCATCTCTATCAACCTTAAGCCAAAGCAAAAAGATCTTACGATTTCTGAAGAAGACAATGTCAGAGCTATTAGATTCAACATGGGCAAGCTGAAGAACGTAAGAAAGAAACACTCATTTTTGCATTTCATCAAACAAAACAAACATAACTTATTACTTCTCTCTCTTCTTTCAATTCGTTGTATCTTCTTGTTCATATCCTTTCTCATCTATCTAACTTTCATCTCCCCTTGAATTCTCAAATTTGTTTCTGGGTTTTGTTTCTGAGGCAATAATTTCATTGAGAAATGCAAGAAAGAGAGGCTCAATGAGTGTAGGAATGGGTAGTTTTTCCATGTAATTGACGATCTGGAGTAGTAATTCAACCAAGTTTTTGTTTTCTAGGATTCGTTATGAAATTTCAAAAGGTTTGTGCTCCAAATTCCATAATAGAGCTAGGATGGTTGAATTTTTCACTATAATTTGTTCAATGAAATTGACAAACTCGTAATGAAAATCAACAATAATGGCTCAACAATGGACATAGAACTGTTTTCTCATGACTTATTTTTGATTATTGAGTTAATTTTTGCTAGAATATTGAACGAGTTCATCATCGAAACTCATTTTCGTTTGTCAATAACTCGTAGATTTGTTCAATTTATGCGCAGGAAATTCTCTCTGAAACTCTCAATCGATCAATTTTGGAGTTCTCAACTTGCTACTTCTAGTTTTGAGCAGAAGAACAAGTGAGAATATGGACGATTACGTTGATTTCTTAATAGAAATTCGGATTCTAGATGTTGAAAAATGCAAAGATGGAGGATAGTCTGATTGTTACTGCCTCTTTTCTTCCATTTTGTAAATCTGAGGAGAAGAACAAGTGAATGTATGCTCTTTCGTCTAACCCCTCTCCCCTTGAATTCTCAAATTTGTTTCTGGGATTTGTTTCTAAGGCAGTAGTTACCTGGAAGAATGTAAGAAAGAGAGGCTCAATGAGGGGAGATTTTGTGGTTATTTTTTAGATATAATTTTTATAGCTATTTTGGGCTTCTTTTTTTAATTGCATTTATGTAATTTTTGTTAAAGTTACATAATAATTGTCAACAAAAATTAAATTCTTATGTAGACAGAATCTTATGATGTTCAACTTTGTAAATTTAAAATGTTGAAATTTCAAATTTGAAATATTAAAATTTTACGTTTTTTTTTATTTTAGAAAATTTCATACTGATGAAATTTTGTCAGATCCTCATCGTAATTTTGACAACAAAAATGATGGTGGTCACAAATTGTGATCGAGCCCATCACCACTTTCGTCAAAATTTCTTTCTTACACACACCATCAAAAACCAAGAAATCGTTCACGTTATGATAGGTAATAGTTTCCCTCAAAATGTTCATCAGTAATACCTATCAAAAATCTAGCACCAATCGAAACCTGAAATCTTTAGAGTTCTGACAAGCATACTTTTCCGTCAAATTTTTTCATCAAAAAGCATTCTGACGGACTGGTAGTCCGTCAAAATTTCCTCCATAATCGTACTGATGGGTTGTCAGTCCGTCAATTGGAATTTGGCGGAGTATCTATTCACCAAAACTCTTCCGTTAGTGTTTCTGACGGGTCGGTCAAAATGTCCAGTTCGCTCAATGGGTTTTTTATGGATATAATTTCTGTCAAAATTTCCATCAATAGGCCAATTTTCCATTGAAATTTGCACTTTTTTCCGTCAAAAAATGTCCTTTTTCTTGTAGATACACACACAAAACCCACTGCCACCGCATATCAACATTCCGATAATATGAACATTGTTTCAATAATAACTTGCGACGAACCATAGAACAAATGTCAATCCAATATCATATAACTAAGTATACAAGTAATACACTATCCTCTAAGAAAATGGATATCGAGATTAGTTGAACAACTATAGGAAATAACACTCTTATTAGGTGTAGTCCGCAAGCTGCTTACATTAATGCACTTCTCACCAAACCACCTTACAATTTTCCCCTACAAACTAAGCTACCCCATTCTTGCCCATACAATTAACCTATGCCCGTAAGCGCATGGGTGTTGTAGTTTAGTAAAGATATCGTTCCTACAGAAACTAGTAGTAATCTATTTAGTTTTGTCCTGTAAAAGTGCTGAGCAAGTAAATTTTAATAAAGAGTTTGAACGACGCTATACCCAAATTGGAAAATTCAATCAATTTAAAACATTTAGGTATTTGTTTCACCTTGTAAAGATGTGGATCAATTAAGTATATCATGTACTTGATCTATAATGGGAGATTGAAAGGGATGCAATCACATTTAGAATTCAATCTTCTTTTGAAGTAAATTGAATTGCCTAAACTAACCAATTATGATTCTTTGAAATGTCCTTGTTTAGTTTAAGCTATGGATTTTTGATGGCTAAAAGTCCTCTTAACCAGCAAATCTCTTAAGTATTGCTAACTCACGTCCTATCTTATCAATCAAATAGCAAGTTTCACCTTTCAGTGTTTCACTTAACCATTCAGATTTAGCAAATAAATTTGGCTAAAATTCAATCACAACAATTTCAAACACAAGATTAAATTCAACCAACCCCAATTAAGAACAAGTACAACTAAACAAAGATGGGAGATTCCAACATCAATACTTGGCTTACAATCCCTAGATTGAGAAAACTACTCACACATGTTTAAATTAACAAAAACTAAACAGAGTTTGAGAGAAGAAGACTTAGCGCAATTGGAGATCCTTCAAGGATTTCCCAACTTCGCAAGGGCTCAAAAATAGCAAGCACTTCTTCAACACTCACACTCAAAACTACTGAAAATCTAAGCTAGACTTAGAAAAAATGGAAAAGAAAGGAAAAACTAGAGAGAAAGAATTCTCTTTTTTATGTGTGTGTCCTCATCTACTGCAAAATAGCCCTGTTTAAAGAACTCGATCAACCTCAGCCACACAATGAAGGAAAACGAACAGGTTTGCAGTTATGGCCTCACCACGGACCGTGGCCTCACCACAGATAGTCCATGGCGAGCTCTGTCTCGATACGCTTCTACTCTTTCTTCCCTTCGTAGGCACAGTGACTTGAGGGTGTCCATAGGGAGTCAAGCTACACTCATTTATGGTCAAATTTGAAGTAAAATGGTCTAAAAACCTACAAAATATAGAAAAGAACCATACCAGAGCGTAAAACCGAAAAGGGAGTACACAATATGGCGTAAAACACATAATTCTCTCTAAAAATGACACATAATGACCTCAAAATAGAGCGCACTTTAAGAACTTATCAATAACTATATTAGGTTATTCGCCTGCTACTCACAGGATACATTCCACTAAACTGTAGAAAGCTATCCCAGGTTATTCTCCAGCAGTTTGGTGGATTGTATCCAACAAACTACAGACAACCATCCAGGGTTATTCACCTACAATTCACATGATACAATGCACTCAATTACATATAATTATCACGAGTTATTCACCTGCAGTTTAGTAGTTTGTATCCAGTGAACTGCAAACAATTATCTAGGGTTATTCATAGGTATTTCACATGATACAATCCGCTCAACTACATACAAATATCCATGGTTATTCAACTGCAGGGCCTATTCTTTTCGTGGGTCAATCCACATTTACCAACTTCAACCCACTTCAACTTACTTCAACCAACTTCAACCTATTTCAACCCACTTGAAAAAAAAATGCCAACTTCAACCAACTTCAACCTACCTCAACCAACTTCAACCCGCTTCAACCAACTTCAACCCACTCCCTTCATAATTTTAATAATTTGTAAAGTATCATATGGGATTTAGGGCCTATTGTTTTCGTGAGTACATTGGGTGGAAAAAAGGGTGAAGTCGGTTGAAGTAGGTTGAGGTACGTTGAGGTAGGCTGAAGTTGATTTTTTTTTGAGGTGGGTTGAAATAGATTGAACTAGATTGAAGTGGGTTGATGTAGGTTGAAGTGCGTTGAAGTTGGTATATTTTGTATGTGGTGGATTGAAATGGGTTAAAATAATGAGAATGAAACTAATATGCGATAATTTATGAAGTTATCGAAATTTTGTGAAATTTTTGTTCATTCTTTTTTATTTTTTATTTTTTATTTTTTAATTTTTTAATTTTATTTTAATTTTTCACTTTTTATTTTTTATTTTTTAATTTTATTTTTTATTTTTTATTTTTTATTTTTATTTTTTATTTTTTATTTTTCTTTTTTCTTTTTTTATTTTTATTTTTTATTTTTTATTTTTATTTTTTATTTTTATTTTGTATTTTTTTCATTGTTTGTTTTACTTTTTACTTTTTATTTTTTATTTTTTAATTTTAATTTTTATTTTTGAATAAAAAATTTAAAATTTAAAATTCAAAATTAAAAAAATAATAAATTACAAAATAATAAATTAAAAAAATAAAAAAATAAAAAATAAGAACCAAGAAATAAAAAAAATAAAAAATAAAAAATAAAAAGCAAGAAATAAGAAATAAAAAATAAGAAATAAAAATTAAAAAATAAAAATAAAAACTATAAATAAAAAATTAAAAATTAAAAATAAAAATGACAATAAAAAATAGAAAATTAAAAATTAAAAATTAAAAATTAAAAAATTAAAAATTAAAAATTAAAAATGAAAAATAAAAAATGAAAAACGAAAAATGAAAAATAAAAAAATAAAAATAAAAAATAAAAAATAAAAAATAAAAATAAAAAATAAAAAATAAAAATGAAAAAATAAAAATGAAACAATGAAAAAATAGAAAAATGAAAAATAAAAAATGAAAAATGAAAAATGAAAAACGAAAAATTAAAAATTAAAAATGACAAATGAAAAATTAAAAAATTAAAAATAAAAAGTAAGAAATTAAAAATTAAAAATTAAAAATTAAAAATTAAAAATTAAAAATTAAAAAAATTAAAATAAAAAATAAAAAAGAATAAACAAAAATTTCACAAAATTTCGATAACTTCATAAATTATCACATATTAATTACACTCTTATTATTTTAACCCACTTCAACCCACCACATAAAAAATATACCAACTTCAACCCACTTCAACCAATATCAACCCACTTCAACCTACTTCAACCTATTTCAACCTACCTCAAAAAAAAACCAACTTCAACCTACCTCAACCCACCTCAACCTACTTCAACCTACTTCTCCCTTTTATCCACCCTATTTACCCACGAAAAGAACAGGCCCGTAGTTCATTGGCTTCTATCCAGTAAACTGCAGACAACTATCCCTGATTATTCACATGTAGTTCACACCATACAATCCATTTAAGTGCCAAACAAAAAACATAACAAATCAACACAAATTACGTACTACATTACCCCCAAATGCCATCTGCAAGCCAAATCCACCAAATACATTTTCCCAACCACACATTCTCACAACTTATGACATCTATCCAACCCACCAAAGATACAAGTCCCATTTTCAACACCATAACCCACCATCACCCTTTAATTCCAACATAATCATTACAAACCCTTAGATTATCATCAACACATAACCTTAACAATAACATCCAAAATTCACCCTAAAAGTTTCAAATTTACAAATTAAATTGGAGATTAAGGAAGAACTTACCTCGCACACCTACACACAAACAAATGTTCCGTACTTCACCACCGTCCCACCTAGCCCTCGTACTCTATTCGAATGTGTGTACTTTGTCGCCCTCCACGGCGAACCGTAACCGCCTCCATAAACCCAACATGAAGCTTCCGTCTGTAAGCCCGTCCCCTTCGCTTTTTGTGACCTTCTTCCTCACCTTCAAAATCATCATCGACAGTAACTCCTTCCCTTTCCTAACTGATTCTTTCTCCTTATTATCACTCCCAAACTAACTGTTCCCTCAACAGGAAACCGACAAAAGCATCATAGTTTGAAAATGGAACTTAACGCTCAAAGATATTTTCCATATGCCAACCCTAATTTCTCTTCCTACATTGCCATGTCAAAATCAATTCAATTAACAGATTCCCCTTGAACTAATACCTTAAAGTCCTGAAAAAATAGTATGGACCGCTACTGATTACTACAACATTTTTCAGCATTTTTCGAAGGGAAATTTACTCATTGATGTTAGTTAAAATAACACTTTTCATTTTAGTGCTCTTCTTACTTGTAAGTGTTGTTTTTGTCCCCTTCACTTTTAAGCTAGCAATACCTAATTTGATGGGGGTAATCCATTGGAGACTTATGAAGCCCAACCCGTAAGCCCACAGCAACCAGCAAGCACTAAGGGAGTGAGGAAAGTGCATGCCTTGGCCAGAAACTTCCTTGGCCAATCCAACAGTGAACTGGTCAGTTCACCCGAAAATTGACCCCATTTTGTCTACCTTTTGGGGCTAGATGCTAAGGTGATGATTGACTTCTTTACCTGCTCTCCTTAAGTTTAAGGAGTTAGCTTTCAAATGAAACAAGTTGCAAGGATTTTGGACATCATTTGGTTAGTAAAACATAAGCTTATTCAAACAGTGCAGTTTAGACGGCAATCTAGCGCAGCCTGAGGTGGAGGGAGATTAAGTTAGCTTAATAAAGTCCAACCTTTTTGAAACTTTAGGACATGAAAGAAGACATAAAAATTTATCAATTCACATGCTCAAAACTCCTCCAAAGTACCCCCTTATGTTGCCTTTATCTAGCCAAAAGTACAAGAAAAACGTCCTTTTACCCGGTTTGAAGCTAGCCATAGGAAAGGGCTTAATCTTTGGTGTGTAGTTGTATTACTTGCTGATTTTGAATTATAATGATGTATTAGGCTTCCTTGTAAGCTTGACACCTCATTTAGTCGAATCATTAGTACTAATGATGTGGCCAAAGCTAGATTACATGTGCTTGTGTACTTAGGAGGCCGATTTGATATCACTCTTTCCCCTAGTGTACTTTCAGTCCCCTAGATGACTTTTGGAGGTTTGAATGGCTGAGTTAGCCTCCTTAAAAGCAGCCCACAAACCTTTTGTAAATCAGATTTGACTGAATTACAAAGTTGAGTTGAAAACTCCCTCTCTCTCAAAATCCTAATGTTGTATCTTGAGCTTAGCAACTCAAGTGGGTCTCTAGGTCTCGTTATCTCAACTAGAAAGGTGATTAATTTTTATAGTCCAGTGGATCTAAGGAGAATGCCCAGGTGTGTCCAAGGGTTGCTCTTCGAATTATCCCTTGTGAACTCACTTGATTATCTTGCTTTCTTAGGTTTTGCTCACAAACTATTTGTGACATACATTCTTCCAAGCTTGTGTTCTTGGTTTCCTTTGAGTGCTTTGAGTGTTGGTGAGGCTAGAATATATCAGTTGGTATCAGAGCTTGGCTACTGTCTTGTGGTCGTAGCTCCAAACCTAAACACAACCATTAGCCAAACACAAAGCCAACCCGTAAAGAACACGGTTACAAGTATGTCATCTAGCCTCACCACAGAACAAGTGGCTGAGCAAGCCTTAAAGGAGAAGGCTGAATTGGAAGCAAGGGTAAAGTACTTACAATCACAACTTGGCCAACTCATTCAATAGAAAAGAAAGAACTTATGAAGTTCTAGAAGCTCTAGCAAGCAAGAAGATTCAGATGCTTCCGCAAAGAAGGAGAGCAATTCCTTTAGAGACTGTAGTGATGATGTGTACACAAGGAGATCAAGGAGGCACCGTAGGCCTCATGAGAGAATCTACAATGATTTCAAGGTGAATATACCCAAGTTTGAAGGCCAACTAGACCCGGATCTATACCTAGATTGGCTCTAAACCGTTGAAATTAAAGAGTCTTTGAGTTTAAAGACATCCTGGAAGAGAAAAAGGTAAAACTTGTTGCTTTGAAACTTAGAAAGCATGCATCCATTGGTGGTCAAATGTAGTGTTGAAAAGAGCTAGGAAGGGTAAAGGGAAGATTAAAAGTTGGGAGAAAATAAAAGCTAAACTCAAGTCCAAGTTCTTACCTCCCTATTACTTACAAGACAACTTCCTAAAACTCCACACCTAAAACAAGGCTCTAAGAGGGTGGAGGAATACACAAGAGACTTTGAGCAACTACTCTTGAAATGTTACCTGGAGGAGGATGAGTCAAAAACTTTGATTCATTATTTGAGTGGTTTGGATGAGTAAACTGTCCATTTTGTAGAACTACATTCGTATACTTTCCTAGATGAGTTAAGCATTTCAGCTCATAAAGTGGAGTTGCAAAAGAAGCTGAACGGTTTCTAAGCCTAACCCTCGGCCTTACCCTTTCAACACATCCAAATCTGTCCCAAACACAAACCCAAAACCTCCCCGACCTACTGCCCCACAAGCTCCCTCAAAACAACCACCTAAACCCATGGATAAGAAGAGATGTTTTCGTTGTCAAGGCCTCGGTCACTTTGGTTCCAAGTGCCTGAACAACCAAGTGGTGTCTTTGGCCAAATATCAAGCTTCCCTTGAGGAGCTAGATTAGGAAGTTGAGGGAGAGGAGAAAGAGCTTCTCTTGAATGAAGCCCTTGAGGAAGTAAAGAAAGGACCAGATGAAGGGGAAATGCTTGTGATTAGGCGTGCGTTAAGCGATTTGGCTTCCCAAAATGACTTAGAGCAATGGAAGAACATCTTCCATACTCGGTGCACTGTGAATGGGAAGGTGTGTTCGCTCATTATTAATGGGGCAAGTTATGCTAAAGCCTCAAAGACTATGGTGGAGAAGCTCAAGTTTGTGGTTTCACCACACCCAAGCCCTTACACCATTCAATGGCGTAATCAAGGTAAAGGCTTGCAAATCTCCTCCCAGTGTTTACTTACTTTATCCATTGGGAAGAACTACAAGGATGGGATTTGGTGTGATATTGCGCCCATGGATGCTTGCCACGTCCTTTTGGGACGTCCTTGGCTCTTTGACAGAAAAGTATGATGGTCGTTTAAACACATACACCTTCACCTAAGATCACAAGAAAATCACTCTTACCCCTCTCAAACCCACCCCTTAAAGAAAACCCCAAGACACTCTTAGAATGCATATCTTTCTCACCATTTTACTGTACTCTCAGCTCCATGAGTTTGACGCTTACAAAGAATGGATATTGCTTGGCCAAGAACCGGCCAAAGCTAAGGATTCTTCCCATCGTTTTCTTGCTTCCCTCTTAATAGCCTTTGAACATATCTTTCCAAGTGAAGTACCTCATGGCTTACCTCCCCAAAGATCCAAACAACATAAAATTGACCTCGTTCCCGATACCACACTCCCAAATAAGCTGGCCTACCGTATGAAACCCCAAGAAACTCAAGAAGTACAACGGCGAGTAGATGAGCTTCTAATAAAGGGATTGATCTATGAGAGCCTAACCCGTTGTGCCGTTCCGGCTCTGCTTGTGCCCAAGAAGTATGGTACCAAGAGGATGTGTGTGGATAGTAGGGCAATCAACAAGATTACTATCAAATACCGCTATCTCATTCCAAGATTGGAGGAACTTCTTGATGAGTTACATAGAGCCATTATCTTTTCTAGGATTGATCTTAGAAGTGGCTACTATCAAATTCGGATCTATGGGGGAGATGAATGGAAGACGGCTTTCAAAACCAAAGGAGGCCTTTATGAGTGGGTGGTTATGCCCTTTGGTGTGATAAATGTACTAAGTACTTTCATGAGGCTTATGAACTATGTTCTTAAGCCCCTTATCGACAAGTATATGGTTCTATACTTCGATGATATCTTGGTGTATAGCAGAAGTGAGAAAGAGCATGTCGAGCACTTACATTAAGTTTTATGTATTCTAGCTCAATTGAAACTCTATAGGAACTTGGAGAAATGCCACTTTTTCTCCTCACAAGTCATATTCTTAGGCTATGTGGTCTCGACTTAAGGCATTCATATAGTCGAGAGCAAGATTAAGGCCATCCGTGAGTAGCCCGTTCCTACTTCAATCCAACAAGTGCAAAGCTTTCAAGGTTTAGCCTCTTTCCATATGAGGTTTATCCAAAATTTTAGCACCATTGTTGCTCCCATGATCGAAGTTCTCAAGGCCAAACGGTTTGAATGGACTGAGCAGGCTCAAAAGGTCTTTGAGTAAATCAAGCTCAAGCTTACTAGTGCGCCTATTCTAGCCCTTCCTAGCTTCTCCAAAGTCTTTAAAGTGGAGTGTGATGCCTCTGGAGTGAGGATAGGGCTTGTTTTGTCTTTTGAGAAGAGGCCTATGGCATTCTTTAGTGAAAAACTCAATGATGCCAAGAGGAAGTATTCTACTTATGACAAGGAGTTCTATGTAATTATGAGAGCTTTAGAGCATTGGCGGCACTACTTGGTAGGAGGAGAATTCGTTCTCCATTCGGATCATGAGGCACTTAAGTTCATTCAAGGCCAACATAAACTCAATCCAAGGCATGCTCTATTTCATGATCCACCACAAGGCTGGCAAGATGAATAAGGGTGCGGATGTGTTGTCAAGGAGGTATCTCCTTCTCTCTACCTTGGAATCCAAAGTCCTTGGTTTTAAATGTGTAAAGGGGATGTATGATGAAGATGAAGATTTCAAGGAAATCTCTAAGAAATGCTCTAAGCATGCTCATAGGTTGTTCCACATAGAAAATGGGTTTCTATTCAAAGGCAACCGACTATGCATACCGAAGAGTAGGTTTAGTGAACTCTTGATTCAAGAGCTCCATGGAGGATCCTTGGCCGGACATTTTGGCATAGAAAAGACTTACTCAATGCTTAAAGAACATTACTATTGGCTGAGTATGTCGAAGGATGTACAACATTATGTGAAAAGATGCTCCACATGCCACCCAGTCAAGAGTCACCTTCGACCTCA
This sequence comes from Carnegiea gigantea, assembly GCA_029747015.1. NCBI lineage: Eukaryota > Viridiplantae > Streptophyta > Magnoliopsida > Caryophyllales > Cactaceae > Carnegiea > Carnegiea gigantea. The sequence continues at coordinate 91,513 of JAKOGI010000228.1, forward strand.
AGGCCTTTATTCTCCACTCCCGGTTCCTCAAGGCCCATGAGAGGATGTAAGCTTGGATTTCATCACGGGTTTGCCTAGGACACAATGAAACAAGGATTCTATCATGGTGGTGGTGGGCAGGTTCTTGAAGATGGCTCACTTTATAGCATGCCACACCACTAATGATGCATCCCACATTGCTAATCTCTGTTTCAAAGAGATTGTATGTCTCCATGCTATTCCAAGGAGCATGGTGTTAGATCGAGATACCAAGTTCTTGAGTCACTTTTGCCTCACCTTGTGGAGGAAGCTAGGCACTCATGTCGAGTTTAGCATAACTTGCCACCCACAAACGGATAGCCAAACCAAAGTAACCAACTGTACTTTACGTACTTTACTTCGAGTTCTAGTCAAGAAGAGGGGTGGGATGAATTGCTTTCCCATGCCGAATTAGCATTCAACTGAGCACCTAGCAAGGCCACAAGCCTTTCTCCCTTTCAAGTGGTGTATGGATGCAACCCAAGGACTCCATTGGACCTTGTTCTAATCTTTAATCCAACTACGTTTAGTTGGGAGACCGAGAAGACAGCTAAGGAGATTCAAGATCTACATGTCAAGATTAGGGAGCGAATTCAGAGGTCCAATGATCAAGTGAAGCACCATGCTAACAAGCATAGGAAAGAGGCACATTTTTAGCCTAGAGACTTGGTGTGGATCCACCTAAGGAAGGAAAGGTTCAGGAACAAACGTAAGTCCAAGTTAATCCAAGATCAGATGGTCCATTCGAGATCCTTGAGAAGATTGGTCCAAATACATACAAAGTGGACCTTCTTGGCGAGTATGAAGTTTCTGCCACCTTCAATGTGGCTGACTTGAGTCCGTACTATGCGAAAAATGAAGAACTTTCGAGTTTGAGGTCAAACTCCAGTCAAGCCAGGGGTATGATGGGGACCATCCATTGGAGCCTTATAAAGTCCAACCCTTAAACCCACAGCAACCAGCAAGCATGAAGGGAGTGACGGAAGTGCATGCCTTGGTCAGAAACTTCCTTGAACAATCTAACAGTGAACTGGTCAGTTCACCCAGAAATTAGCCCAATTTTGTCTATCTTTTGGGGCCAGATGCTGAGGTGATGATTGTCTTTCTTGCCCACTCTCCTTAAGTTAAGGAGCTAGCTTTCCAATCAAATAAGTTGCAAGGATTTTAGACATCATTGGGTTGGTCAAACAGCAAGCTTATTCAAACGGTACAATTTAGGCAGTAGTCCAACGCAGCACGAGTTAGAGGGAGATTAAGTTGACTTAATGAAGTCCATCCTTCTTAAAAATGTAGGACATGAAAGAAGACATCAAAATTTATCAAGTCACATACCCAAAGCACCCTTTTATGCTGGCTTTATCCAGCCAAAAGTACAAGAAAAATATCCTTTTACCTGGCTTGAAGCTAGCCATGGGAAAGGAATGATTCTTGGATTTGTAATTGTACTACTTACTGATTTTAAATTCTAATGATGTATTAGGATGTCTCGGAAGCTTGACACCTCATTTGGTTGAATCATTAGTACTAACGAGGTGGCCAAAGCTAGATTACATGTGCTTGTGCACTTAGGAGGCCAATTTGATATCATTCTCCTCCCTAGTGTACTTTCGGTCCCTAGCTAACTTTTGGATGTTTGAATAGCTAAGTTAGCCTCCTTAAAAGTCAGACATAAACCTTTTGTAAATCAGATTTGAATGAATTACAAAGTTGAGTTGGAAACTCTCTCTCTCTCTCAAAATCCTAGTGTTGTATCTTAAGCTTGGCAACTGAAGTGGGTCTCTAGGTCTCTTTATCTCAACTAGAAAGGTGATTAATTTTTGGAATCTAGTGGATCTAAGGAGATTGCCCAAGTGTGTCCAAGGGTGGCTCCTCGGATTATCCCTTGTATACTCACTTGATTATCTTGCTTCGCTAGGTTTTGCTCACAAACTATCTATGACGTACGTTCTGCCCAGCTCATGTTCTTGGGCTCCTTTGAGTGCTTTCAGTGTTGGTGAGGCTAGAATACATCACAATCCCAGCTAAATTACTCCCCTACCCTCCTCCTTTTTAGTTGTATAAGACAGAAAGAAATGTAGCTTTCAATTTTCTTCATAAAGAGTTTCACATCCCCAATTTCAGGACTCTTTCTCCTCCCCATTCTCAACATCTTCCCTCCTCAATCATCTGCCTGTTTCCTTTATCCCCTTCTATTTCTATTTTATTTCTTTATATGAACCTCTAAGTCCTTTCTTTAGTTAGTTATTTTATCTCCCTTAATCTGCAAAGGCCTGACCCATCTCCCATCTTCATCTTCTCAAACCTCCCCTTCTCTTTATGAAAAATTAAGACAACAATGGTGATTCTCGTGTAAATTTTAAAAGGAGGTTGAAAAGGGTGTTAGGGCTTAATTTAATTTTCATATTAAAGGTGAGGCAGCGAGTGTCATTGCATCATCGATCAAATGGTCAACGACTTGTCTATCGTAGGTAAACTTGTCAATCTGATTGCTAACATAAGATAGGGAGGTACAAAGAAAGGGAGGAGGTGAAGAGAGAAAGAGCAAGCAAAGGTAGAGGTTGAAGTAAGAGGTATGTTGAAAAATTTTCTGGGTTAGGTGGCATTAGATGAAGATGGGATGATAAACTAAATTTGGGGTTTTAGTGGGAGGAGGAGGAAGAGGAGGAAGAAGAAAACAAAGATAAGGATAAGAGGTTGGGTTCGTTGCATAATTAATTTTTTTTATTTTAAGAAAAATCAGCTTGTAAAATTGAAAATCTTAGTATTTTGGGAATATCTCTAATTAGAAGATAATTTACACAAATCACTCAAAATTAATTTCAAAAAGCAAGTATTTGATAATATCTTTAATTAGAAGATAATTCTTTAAAATTAGGTTGAAAGCAGGCATTTCGAAATATCGTTAACTAGAAGGTAATTTATAAAAGTTAGTCAAAATTAATTTTAAAAGGCAAGTTTTCAAAATACATTTAATTAGAAGATAGTTGATAAAAATCACTCAAATTAGAATATTTTATATAGATAAGAATAATATTAATTGAACTAAAGTAACATATTTAGACAAAAATTAGATAAATTAATATAAGATCTAAGGTTTGCATATAAATAAGAATTTTTTGTACGTGTAAAACAAATTCAAGAAAATAACTGCTAAATAGTTTAGGGTTAGACATTTGGGGTTTGAGATTTATAATGATTAAAAGTATCTAACATACATGTAAGCTTATATATGTTAACATGAGAATATGGTAAAACAAGCTAGGTTTACTACAATATATATTGAGAGATATGATAATAGGTTTAGGGTGCGTCCCAAACATTTAATGCTTACGCTTAGGGTTTAGCATCTAACTTCTATGAATTAGGGCTTTAGGGTTAAGTTTAGGGTTTTAGATTCTAAGAATTAGTGTTTAGGTTGAACCTAAACCCTAAACCTTAAAATATATATCTTATGCTAGACTTTATCACTCAAGGATATGGTTAACCCAAATATGCCATAAGGATAACTTGGGTTACCATATTAGGACAACCTAGGTTATTCCTTCAAATTTTGCTAGTAATGTCACTTATTTAGCACAGTTGTGCCTTACCAAATCATGCAATGCTTAATCCTTAATGTTTAACCGTAAACATAAAACTTGATACTTTGGTCAATATGTTGATTTTAGGTAGTTTGTTTAAATTTGATGTTAAGTCTATTTTACCAGAGAATTTCAATTGTGTGCATGGTACTTTATATAGATTTAATTCATTTTTTCTTTTATCTGAAAAGTGTTCCTTATTTATTGTACAGAGTTTCGTTTAAAATCTAGGTTCTATAAGAAGGTAAAAGGTAAGGAAATCAAAAGACTTTGCATTTGACAAATTTAAGTCATTCTACAATATTAGTTCATTCTTAAAATTTTGGTATATTATGTAAGCTCTGTTGTGGTATTTTCAACTGTATGTCTATGACATGTCTTGAGGAGACTTTTTTTTGGGTAATATTGATTTTTCCATGATGAATTTTCAAGTTATATTAATGAGTTCATTTTCTATGGACCTTGAATTATGCGCTTTTAACTTCAGTTCCCAACTTTTTTAGAAGTCTTCATGATAATGCTTATAGTAGCATTTAACTCCTCATAAGAGGAGTTTTCATTTGATTAGGTTTTGTTAGAATTCTCTATTTAGGTTGCTTTTTGGTCTTATTAATAGACTTGTGAGTTTCATTTCATACCTATGAATTTAAGTTATTGTTGTACTTGAACACTTGGTCTTTTTAGTAAAATGTCAAAAAGGGCAATTGAGAGTAAAAGTTAACTTTTGATTAGAATTTCTCATTCTTTCGATGAATTTGAAGTTTTGCATGCCATACGATTATTGTATTTCATTTCATACCTATGAATTTAAGTTATTGTTGTACTTGAACACTTGGTCTTTTTAGTAAAATGTCAAAAAGGGCAATTGAGAGTAAAAGTTAACTTTTGATTAGAATTTCTCATTCTTTCGATGAATTTGAAGTTTTGCATGCCATACGATTATTGTATGTTTGTTTTACTTTTGCAAGAGGCACATTGTCTAAGTACACATGTTTATTTTTGAATTTATCTTTTCAAGCAAGAAGTAGGATCATATTCAGCTTTGACAGCCAAAGCCTTAACTTGAAGGAGTAGGAACCATAACTGGCATTATTTATAATGTTCCCAAACTGTTTATATGTTAGATTCATTGTATTGCTCGTCCGATTTTCTTTTTGGTGGGGTTTTCTTCTTTTCGAGTGTTTATTGCTGTGCAGATCTCTTGGCCATCCATGTCGACCACAAGCATGAAGATTTCTCTTAGAATATTATTTTGAATATCTGTTTTATCTCTCATTTTGTCATTTGGCATAAAAAATATTGTACTTTAAGATTGTGCTATAATGATAATTTAAGGAATTGGGTTCTGTTAGGTGAATTGTAAAATTGACATATTATGTATTGCTAAAATTTGATCAAAAGTAATGTATGAATTTGATTTAGAAGTTAGAAACTTTTGTGGCTTTGACGAAATTTGAAATTTGATCAAGTGTAATGTATGAATTTGCTAAAATTTGATCAAATTTAACTTTGATGAATGACAATGTTGGTAATTATGTTGTCAATTGAAAGACATTTGGCTTCATTTTGGCTCAAAGTGTTACAAGAGCTGAAAGATTGGTTGCTCTAACATTTACTAAAAACCATTGCAACAACCCGATATGTGGCAATAATTTTTATGCCTTTCGGCAATAGTCATAGAAACTGTTGCCTTAAAACTAAAAACTGTTGCATTGGGTGTCATGCAACGCCTATCAAACGCAACGCCTAAAGAAGTGTTGCATTAGACCTGTGGCAACAAATTAAGCTTGTATGGCAACAGTTTTGCTTGTTGCCAAAGGCCTAATTTTGTTGTAGTATACCTACTAACGTCACTACCAAATACCAGAATTACACCCGTGAATTCTCTCTCCTTTTCCTCCATTGTTAAGCCAACATTTTTCTGCAAAGTATGGCAATGAACCGATTTTGCCATCAAAATATGACCACCATTAGGTAGCTTTTGTGCCAAAAACCATACCTTACCTACTAAACACATTACCCTCTACATACCCACATGGTCAATTTGTCCAAAGAACAAGTCAATTATTCAATGCAGATGTATAAACATGTCAACTCCACCAACTTAACCCAGAATTTCTCCCTCTGGTTGGTTAACAACCTTTGTTCCCAGCCTAATTCTGCCACCCTTATCCATCATCTTGATGAATTATCTTCACTTCTTCCTTTTCTACCATGCAAGCTCCACCTTCATATCTTTCGTTCGTCCATATGACTTTTAAATTGATCTGCACTAGCTATCAAAGTACCCAAACTCATCATCTTGGGTTTAGTTCCCGAGAACTTATAATCTCCCAAGCATCATTCCTCAAAATGATTTATTTTTGGGATAAAACAAGATATAAGGCAAAGTAGAGGAAATTTAACAGAATTTAGACATTTATTTTTATAATTCATTCATAAATTTATAGAATGGCCAAATTTAAGCACAAATCTATGACTAATTAAGTTGCTTGTTCTCGATGAGTATGGTGGTCGAAGTGCCAAAAAATAAGGTTTGTGTGGGAATTTTTGATGGATACAGACCAAACTCAACTCACACTCAAAGGGGAATGCAAGCTAGCTGGAAAAAACTAAATTCTAAACTTGAGTTTAAGTGAATCCGAATGTAAGGTGGGATGACAGATAGAATCTAAACTTGAACCTTGGATACATAAACAACACCAAGATCAAAATTAGGACTCTTAACCTTAATTAAGATACAGAAACACCACCTAAATAAGAGTTAAAGACTCACTTGGATACCACCTAACTCTGCCTAAGCTAAGATAAGCAAGTTAAGTATTTGATTTTGGTTTAAGGGACAAGGCTCAACTTCTCCTTAAAATGTAAGTAATCTCATATGAAATGGTCCTTTTGCTACCCTTATACACGTCCCCTTGGCTACCTAGAAAGGACTAGAGGTTTCTTCCTGCTTAGAAAACCTCTAATTTTGCTTAAAACTAGCTTACAATCTGTTTAAGTACAAACGGTGTTTAACTAAGCTAATTAAAAGCAAAGAGTCAAGCAAAGCAAAAGATTAAAGTCTAAACTCATCCCTAAGCTCCTCAATCAGCCCGAGGAACGCTACTTGCATTTGGAGGAGAGAGAAAAGGCTGTTGGGACAAGTGCTTTTTGGCTAGCCAATTCGGATATCCTTGCCTTTCTTCCTTTAATTCTTATTGGTAGTGTACTTTACAAGGTTAAAAAGGACTTATGATTTTATTCCCAACAGCTTTTAACTACAAATGATGTTGTTGTGTCTTGATTGGATGGCAAAAAGGAGTAACCACCGTGGCAACCAATCCAGTGCAAAAGACTCGTTTCTGCCCGATTTTGTGCATTTGATTTCATTGGCTTAAAAATGATTTAACTTGATTTTCTTGCTTTAAGGGAAACCTCAGGATGTGTACAAACCCACCTATTAAGAAATCTAATTTAAATTGACTGTTGAAGGCCTAAAACTTCGGTTAAACAGAACCAGGCAGAAACGGGGCCAATTCAGCATGGTTTGCAAAATGGCCTTGATTCTTCATTTTGCACTTGAATTAACTTGAATTTCTTGGCTGGAACTGATAGCTAATATCTTAGGGAACTAAAATAAGCAAAAATTATGGACTTAAACCTCAAGGAGCCCTAAGTAATCATGAATACAAAATTGGGCTTACAAACTATTGAACCCGAGTGATTCTGTTTGTGTCCCTAGCAAAATATGGGACATATCTTAGACCTTGGATGATGTATAGAGACTTTCTTGACTGATTTGAGTATCCATGTTATGCTGGCTAGATGGACCTCCATCATCTTCCCCTTGTTGAGAAGATTTGGACTTCAAATCTACTAAGTAGTCATCTTGTAAATAAGGGCTTAAATATGCCACATTGAATGTGGCTGATACACCAAAGTCCCCTAGTAAATCAACCTTATAAGTATTGTCATTTACCTTTTCTAAAACCTCAAACGAACCTTTAGCTCTTGGCATCAACTTATTCTTGCATTTTGAAGGAAATCATTCCCTCCTTAGGTGTATCTAAACAAGGTCTCCTTGCTGAAATGCCTTCTTCTTCCTATGCTTCTTAGCTTAGGCTTGATATGATGCATTACTCTTCTGAACTCTACCCTGAACTAACTCATGGAACTTATGGATTTCTTCTACGCTCTTAGTTACATCTACACTTGGCTTTTGGTCTAAGGGTCGAGGAATAAGATCAAGTCGAAAAAGGGGATCAATTCCATAGACTCCTTTGACTGGTGAAAGACTAGTAGCCTTGCTTGGAGCCTTGTTGTATACAAACTCAGCATGTGATAGTAGCAAATCCCAAGCTTTAGCATGAGGTTTAATCAAGGCCCATAGGAGTGTTCCTAGGGTCCAATTTGTAACCTTAGTTTATCCGTCATTTTGTGGATGGCATGTGGTACTATACTTCAGTTCAGTATCCAATTGTTTCCATAATGTGATCCAAACGTGACTAAGGAACTGGTATCCTAATCAGAAATAATGGATCTAGGAATGTCATGTAACCTTGCCACCTCCTTGCAGCACAACTCTGCAATATGGGTGGCATCATTAGTTTTGTTATAAGGAAGGAAATGTGTCATCTTGGAGAACCTATCCACCATAACAAAGATTGAATCCTTGTTTCTTTGGGTTTTACGGTAGCCTAGGATGAAATCCATGCTTACATCAACCTATGAAAGTGTGGGGACTGGTAGAGGTGTGTATAGGCCGTGAGGTAATGAATGGCTTTTAGCCACTCGACAGCTACTACACCTCCTCAAGGTGTCCTAAATGTCCTTTTTCATTCCTGGCTAATAGTAATGCTCCCTTAGCATGGTAATAGTCTTGTTTTCTCCATAATGGCCAGCAAATGAACCTTCACGTACTTCTTTAATCAGAAGTTCATGAGTACTGCACTTAGAAACACACAAGCACATACCCTTGAACAAGAATCCCTCTTGTGACAAGAAATCACCTTTGGGGTGTTTTTGACAAACATAATACAACTCCGTAAGGTCGTTATCATCAGCATACAAACACTTTAGATGCTCAAAATCAAGAACACAAGCATCTAACTAAAGTAGGAGCAAATATTTCCTTGATAATGCGTCGAATCCTTGGTTGAGTTTTCCTAACTTGTGCTTGATTGTAAAGTGAAAGGGCTGGAGAAACTCAACCTATTTTGCATGATGTGAGTTTAACTTGTGTTGGCCTTGAATATACTTCAAAGCTTTATGATCAGAATGCAAAATAAACTCTCTTGCTACTAGATAATGACTCTAGTGTTCTAAGCATCACACAATCACATAAAACTCTTTATCATCGGTGGAATACATTCTTCTGAAATCACATAGTTTCTCACTAAAGAAGGCTAATGGCTTACGTTCCTAAGTAAGAACATAACCTATTCCAACTTCAGATGCATCACATTCAACATCAAAAACTTTCTCAAAGCACGGTAAAGCTAGTATGGGTGCTTGCGTTAACTTCTTCTTAACTTCTTCGAAGATAGATTGGGCTTTAAAGGCCTATTTGAATGATGTACCCTTAACCATCTCCATCATAGGAGTCATAATTATACTAAAGTTCCTTATGAACCTCTTGTAAAAGGAAGCAACTCCATAGAAGCTTCATGCATCATGAATGCTTTGCAGAATATGCCATGTCTGAATGGCCTCTAGCTTGCTTTCATCTACCTTTATTCCATCACCAGTTATAGCATAACCCAAGAAAGTCACCTCATGAGTGAAAAAGGTGCATTTCTTAAGGTTTCCAAACAATTTTTCATGTTTAAGAACTAGCATAATCTAAATCAAAGGATCTTGATGCTCTTGCTCATTCTTTCTATAAATCAGAATATCATCAAAGTATACAACGATAAATTTACCAATGTGACATCTGAATACTTGATTCATTGACCTCATAAAGGTACTTGGGGCATTGGAAAGACCAAATGGCATGACTAGCCACTCAAACAACCCTCTTTAGTGTTAAATGCGATCTTCCATTCATCTCCTTCTCTTATTCTGATTTGGTAGTAACCACTTCGTAGGTCAATCTTTGAAAACACTTGAGAGCCATGCAATTCATCTAGCAAATCCTCGAGTATAGGTATGGGATACCTATACTTAATGGTGATCTTCGTAATGGCTCTACTATCCATACACATATGCATGGTGCCATCTTTCTTGGTACTAATAAAGCAGGTACGGCACAAGGCCTTAAAGACTCACGAACTAGCCCTTTGGACATTAGTTCCTCAACTTGCCTTTGAATATCCATGGTTTCTTTTGGATTCATTCTATATGCAGGCTTGTTTGGAAGGACGAAACCTGGAATGAGATCAATATGATGTTGGATGTCTCTCTTAGGGCGTAAACCTGAGGGTATCTCCTCAAGAAAAATGTGACTAAAACAGTGGATTAGGGAAATGGCTATGGGATGGCTTGGTAAGGGCGTTTCAGAATCCTCTTGAAAATTCGAAATCCACTCTTTAAAAGCTCTAAACTCATGGTATGAGGCCCTTAAAAGAGGTTCACTAAAGGTAAGTAACAAATCAGAATGTTCACACCGCTTTTGAGGTTTGTTTTTGTGGAGTTCGGATGGGGATGAGTAACAAACCAAGGTAATTTTCCTCCCTCCCTTAGAAAATGAGTATGTGTTTAAGAACCCATTGTGCATCACCTTTCTATCATACAACCACAACCTACCTAGCAAGATATGGCATGCATCCATGGGGATTCCATTACACCATAACTCGTTTTGGTAGTTCTTTCCAATGGAAAATGAAATGAGGAACCGGGAGTTAAGTTGCAGCCCCTTACTTTGATTTAACCATTGGATGTTGTAAGGGTGGGGATGGGTAGTAGCTTACAAGCCTAGTTTCTCAATCATGCTAAGAGTTGCATAACTCCCTCCATTTATAATCGTGGAACAAACCTTCCCTTGAACCGTACACTAAGAATGAAAGATGTTTTTCCTTTGTTCATCTTTGGCAACTTTCTGGACACTCAAAACTCTTCTCAACACCATCATTTTCATCTGCTTCCTCCTCTACCTCCTCTTGGGTTTCCTTTTCGTCACCCTCTACATCCTCCTCCTTTTCCTCCTCAACTTCATGCTCTGTTACGGCTTCCCATTTGGTTAACTTTTCAATTTGGGCAGTCTGTAGCTATGTGTCCAAGTCTTGGCACTTAAAGCATCTTCTAGTTCTTAAGGGACTATGATTACGTCAATTTTGAGGTGGCTGGCTCTTTTATGGAGTTCAGATTCTTTGTGGGTTGATTGGAGGTGGAACTGTGCGTTTTGGAAGTGAAATAGGGCTCACGTTGTTAACGGGTTGGTTCCAAGGTGGAGGCTTGGAAAACTCACGTTTAAAGGGTCTAGCTTTTCTTTGTTGCTCAACCCTTTGAGCAAGGACACGAACTTCACCAAAGGTAGTGAATTGTTGTAATTCCACCACATTAGCATACTTAGGTTTAAGACCTCCTAAGTATCTAACTATGGTTTGCTCTTTAGGCCCCTGAATGTCACACTTTATCATAAGTTTCTTAAAGTCATGTGTGTATTCCTCAACATTCAAGCCACCTTGGGTTAGGCTATGAAGTTGGGAGTAGCTATCTTGAATGTAGGTTGAGAGTAGAAACCGAGACCTTAACTTGACTTTCATTTTCTCCCAAGTTCTAATTTTGGCCTTTCGGTTTCTTGCTCTCTTAGCACAAAGGTTAGTCCACAATAATGAGGCGTACTTCGTGAGCCTAACAGCAACTAGCTTGACTTTCTTATCTCCAGGAACATCCTCGTACTGAAAGATGCATTCAATTGTATGCATCCACTCTAGAAACTCATCTGGACTAAGCTTGCCTTCAAATTCAGGAATCTCAATGCTAAAGTTATTAGAGTTTATTGAGGGTCTTCATTCCCTTCTTGTTCTTCTAAATCGTTCATCCTCACTAGATAAACTAAGAGGGTTGCTCGTTGCCTCATCTTTCTCATCGTGATCAGAACAGGTGGATTCAGCATGCATCTTTTACTTTTGCTTCATGAATTCACCAAGCTGTCTTCTCAAGTATTTATTTTGAGCCTTAAGTTGTTAATTAGAATCCTTAAGTTCTTGGTTTGAGGCTAAGATAGTTTGGTTGTTCTTCAAAATAGCTTCAAGTTTCTCTTCCAAACTCATACTTGCGCTCATGGTGAAACCGGGTGTGTTTGGTTCTGATTTGGGGTTTGTATTTGGAGTGTGTTTGGGAATGGTTCTAGAAACGTGGGGGTGATTTCAAGGCCGAGGAGAAACTCAACTTGAATACCAAAGTTGATGGATACACGACCAAACTCAACTCACACTTAAAGGGGAATGCAAGTTAGCTAGAGCAAATTGAATCCTAAGCTTGAGTTTAAGTGAATTCGAATGCAATGTGGGATGAAAGATAGAATCTAAACTTGAATCTTGGATACAGAAATACCACCAAGATCAAGATTAAGGCTCTTAACCTCAATTAGGATACAAAAATACTACCTATTTAAGAGCTTAACTTACTTAAACACCACCTAACGCGGCCTAAGTTAGGATAAGCAAGTTAAGTGTTCAGTTTTGGTTTAAGGAGCAATGGTCAACTTCTCATTCAAATGAAAGCAATCTCATTACAAAATGATCCTTTTGCTGCCCTTATACAGGTCCCCCTTGGCTGCCTAGAAAGGATTAGAGGTTTCTTCATGCTTAGGAAACCACTCACTATGCTTAAAACTAGCTTACGATCTATTTAAGTACAAAGCATGTTAAACTAAGCTAATTACAAGCAAAGAGTCGAGCAAAGCGAAAGAATAAAGTTTAAACTCACCCCTAAGATCCTCAACTAGCCTTAAGAAGGCTGCTTGCACATAGAGGAGAGAGAAAAAGGCTGCTGGGACAAGTGCTTTTCGGCTAGCCAATCTGGACATCCCTGCCTTTCTTCCCTTAATTTCTATTGGTAGTGTACTTTACAAGGCTGCAAAGGACTTATGATTGTGTTCCCAACTGCTTTTAACTACCAATGACGCTGCTAGGTCTTGATTGGATAGCAAAAGGAAGGAGTAACCACCATACCAACCAATCGAGTGCAAAAGAGCGTTTCCACCCGGTTTTGTGCAGCTGATTTCATTAGCTTGCAAATAATTTAAGCTTGATTTCCTTGCTTGGGGGGAAACCTCAAGATGTCTACAAACTCCCCGGTTAAGAAATCAGGTTTAAATCAACTGTTGCAGGCCTAAAACTTCAGCTAAACAGAACTGGGCAGAATCGGGCCCAATTCAGCACGGTTTGCAAAATGGCCTTGGCTCTTCAGTTTGCACCTAACTTAACTTGAATTTCTTGGCTGGACCTGATAGCTAACTTCTTGGGGAATCAAAATATGCAAAAATTATGGACTTAAACCTCAAAGAGGCCTAAGTAATCATGAAGACAAAACCGGGCTTGCAAACTATTTTGAACCCCGGTGATTCTGTTTGTATCCCTAGCAAAATGTGGGATATTCCTTGGACCTTGGATGATGAATGGAGACTTTCTTGACTGATTTGACTATCCACATTAGGCTGGCTAGATGGGCCTCCATCACTTTTGCTTGGAGCGTCGTCGAAGAATGATCGGTTGATCAGTGCAATGAACAATCTAATTAAAGACTTGGATGTTGGAGGAGGAAGAAGAGGGGGGGGGGGGGGGAAGAAGCAGCATCAGGGAGAAGGGACAAAGTGTTAGGGAGGAAAGATAATAAAAAATATGTCCACCTGCGTTTCTTTTTTACTCAAGAGTACTCCAGTCAATGCCCATTCTCCCCTTTCCACAAGCTGACCCCGCCAAAGATAAAAGGACGCTGAAGAGCAAGAAGAGCTAAAAAGTACTAATCTAAACAACACTATTAATAAGTAAATTACCCTTTTTACCGACTTTCAAACACATGAAGCTTTTTCGCTAATTTTCAGTCACCTCATTTGCGGTCTGCTTCAGTCCCCTACTGCTACTTGGCAGAGCTCACATGTTCTGGAAGTAAGAGTCCTTTTTGGAGCAAAGCAAAGACAGAAAGGGGAAGACAGAGGGCGCAGACAAGGCCAATGGGATTCACAATGTCTCTGAATTTCCTTCTCCTCGTAGCCGTGGGTGCTACAAACATTCTCTCTCTTTACCACTTGTCCTCCACTTCATTTTTCCTACGCCCAAAAGCCCCCACAACACCACCACCAGTCCCCGACCACCTCGTCCGTCAGCTTCACACCATACGCGCCACCTTCAGCCACCTCACGCGCTTCCATCCTGCTCAGAAAACCCCCATTTCCTCCGCCCCTTCAGATCTCCTCAGTTTCTCTCGCATTTCCCCGATTGCCTCTCCCTGCCATGACTACCCTGAACTTCTATACCAGTACATGAACTACACCCCTTGGTCTCTCTGCCCCAAAGATGATGCCCACATCGCTGAATCGCTCATCCTTCGCGGTTGCCACCCTCTCCCTCGTCGCCGCTGCTTTTCTCGCACCCCGTTAAGCCCTAAACGCTCTGATCCTGACTCAAATGTCATATGGAGCTCCTACCCTTCTTCTTGTAAGAGCTTCAAATGCCTTAATCCCAAACTGGGTTTCGATTTCTCAACTCAGAATTTCATGTTCTACAAATCTGAACTCGATCTCACCATTCCTCAGCTCATGGACATCGCAAAACGGGCAAATTCTGTGATTAGATTGGGCATTGACATTGGTGGTGGGACTGGGAACTTTGCAGTTGCAATGAGACAGAGGAATGTGACGATTTTGACAACGACAATGAATTTCGGAGCTCCTTACAGCGAGGCAAACGCGGTTAGGGGGATGGTGCCACTCCACGCACAATTGCAGCAGCGGTTGCCGGTATTTGATGGGGCAGTGGACTTGGTGCGTTGTGGGCACGCCGTGAACCGGTGGATACCGGTTCCGGTTATCGAGTTTTTGTTCTCTGATATGGGTAGAATGTTGAGGGGAGGTGGGTTTTTGTGGATTGATCATTTCTTCAGCAAAGAGGTAGATTTTGAGAATCTTTGTAAGCCTTTGATCATGAGGTTGGGGTATAAGGTTGTGAAGTGGGCAACTGGGCAGAAGACAGATACCAGTGGAATTAAGAATAGAGAGGTGTATTTGACCGCTCTCATGCAGAAGCCCAAGTCCAGGTGATATTTGTTTTTTACGAAGAGGTAGTATTTTCCCCTCCTCTGCTCAGGTTGTGGTATTTTGTGCAAGTAATTGGTGGTTTCAAAATTTCTTCATTTTTAGGATTTATTAATACCGTTATGATTTGCATGCTTGTAATTTGGTAAAATTTTTTGGTGATTAACTGCTACTGATGAGGTCGGCAAGTAAAGCATGAATTTGGTTAAAAGTATCAGTCCTAAGGATTCGTAGATACCATCATCTTGTCGGTTCTGCCATGGGAAGGTAAAAATAGGAGGGGCGAGGGGCGAGGGGCGAGGAGTTGTGCTTGCAATTGATGGTTCAAGTTCCTGCTGAGGTCCTCGTTGAGTAAGGTAGGTTCCATGGTGAAACTTGGTTGGTCTGTTTGCAGGTAACAATCAAGGACACTGTGTGCATGCATTAACCATTGTGTTGCCATCGATTTCATATTCGGCTTATTTTGAGCTCACTTAGGATTTGCGCAAGGGGTTGCATGTATCTCTAACCTCCTAGACTATGCCATGCTGGGATCGATATAGAGTTTCTGTTATCATGGCGCTATATTTGAGGAATTAGGCAATGCAAGGCACTTGGGCTCTGTGCCTTAGGTAAGTAGAGTATTTATGTGACTTATTTTTGCAAATCTCTACTATGCACTGATTAGATGTTGCCAACAAGACTACTTTGTGCTTCTTTCATGACGGAAGTAGTAGCTGTGGTTTTCAGAGAAGGATGCATGACCACATAGCTTGCACTGGGAACTTTGCATGATGCTGGGTTGGAGGCTGTGAGGAACATAGAGAAGTAATATTTCTTATTCTGAGATTGCATTGGACAATTCCAAGGTTTTTCTCAATAGAACTATACTAGGAATGGCGAAAGCAAGGCTTTTCGGTCCCTCTAACTGGCTAAATCGGAAGCACATTGTTCGTTATGTAATATATGGCACAAAAAGGAAATCCGTTTTTGGTAAGACTTGGGCTGATTCATAGTCCAGATTCTAATTGGTTTAGTATTGATGTGGCTTGGGTCATAAATTATGAGTTTTCATTTACTGTGAATAGATATGGTGTGTAATTGCAAGCAGAAGATGGAAAATGGAATGAGGGCTTATTTTTCCATTCTTTGAACATTTGTCCTCACTAATATTCATCATGCTAAAGGCAAATACACTAATATTTCTCTCTCTCCTCTGTGAACATGTCCTCTGCTACTATTATTGATTTTTCCAAAGAGGATTGTTAGAAGAAAGAGGCCGATAGTTAGGCGCCCCTAATGTGGCTTTCTGTAATTAAGTACGTCTCAGCAAAAATCTAACAATCTTGACATAGTGATAACCCCAGTGTTGCATTCACTGAATTTTGACATGGAAGCATCTTATGTGTGTGGAAGATGGACACAGCATAATGCTTTAACATCCTAAAGCTAACACTAGCAAGGCATGCATATTTGAACCAGCTACAATAATTTGTAGTATGATCCTTCAAGCTGAGACAGTCCCCCCCCCCCCCCCCCAAGGAAAAAAAAGCCACCCGCCAGCTGCGGCAAGGGGGAAGCAAGAACCCTGCGGTGGTTGTATTTTGGGATAGTCCTTCACTTGCTTTGAGTTGGTCATGCTGGCCCTAATTGCCATTTCTTCTTCAACGTATTGGGATCTTAGATGCATTGGTTGGGGGGGGGCGCCGTGGGCAGGGGAGAGTAGCTGGTGTAAGTGGAGTTACACGGAAAGTTCGTGGGCATGGTTGGCAATGTTTACTACCGATGCAGCTTAGGTGCATTGTGGGGAGGCGATGCAAAGAGGGTAAAGTAGGTGGCATAACTAGAGTTACATGGAAGTTGGTGGACATGATTGGCAATATTTACTACTAATGCTTTATGTAGCTCCATTCAACATGCTCTGCTTCCTTTCATATTTGATTGGTTAGCTTGTGCGTGACAATATTCTTGAATTTATACTAACTTTTGTTGGCTTGGATGACAAAATAAGTTCCATGACACACAATACCACCACCACCACCTCTCAGTGTGGGTCCCACTTTCGCGGGGTGTAGGGAGACCCAGATGTAGGCAGCCTTACTTCTATCAGCATCCTTGCCCGTAAAGAGGCTGAATCCAAGAGACTCACAAAAACAATGATTTTGTAAAAATATTTTATAAAAGAAGGATTTTACAGAAACATTAATAGAAGAAATTAGGGATTTGCAGCAGAGAATGAACTAATAAATACTAATAAATCAGATGGTCGTAACTATGTAAATATACGTATAACATACGTACAACAAAGTAGAGGAAGGTATTATACCTTAACAAACAGAGGTAGGAAGACAGTATCTCTTTCCATATGTATGTACTACTTGCATACAAATACGAAATACGAAAAAAACCACAACTAAACCTACCCTATGCAACTGAAAAAACCATAATCAAATCAAATGGCCAACTCTCTGTGATCTAAGATGCTAATTCTATCCCGTCATAGTCTCCTATCCTATCCATGACACAGATGTTTTTAATCTGCTTATTCCTCTGGTCTGTGTATTATTTTTCTTAAACTGGTCCATTGGTTTGTCAATTAACATTGCTTCACCAAGGAAGAGGAGTCTGTCAGATCCGACTTTACTTCGCTGGGCTTTACTAAATACTAATGAGTGTTGGTTTTGTACAGGTGTCAGCTCGAACAATATAATATTTGTCTTCAGACAAACAGCGTTTCATCTAGTGATGCAGCTCAATTTTATCTCTAAATACAGCTTCCAGGGTCACTATTTCGAACCTCCTTGTATGTACCAGCTTAACATCATTTTGGCCCTGGGAAAGCAATGGGAAATACCCTGAACGGAAAAGCTAGGCAAATGTTTAGCAGCCCCAGGACAATTGCCCAGTGAAGGGGTCCAAACTAGATTTGGGTCTCCTTTCATGTATTCATTGTGAATCGAATTTAGTGAATACACTGTCATTCTTATTTTCTATACAGTCACTCAGGCAAAACAAACATATTAAAAGGTTAGCGTAATAACATTTATATAAAACAACCCTCAAAAAGTCGTAAATAAAAATGTTCACCACATATGGTGTTGACATTCACCAAGTAAAATACTAAAACTCCCTGAAAATAATTCGATTGTTTACCAGATATAATGTTAATATTCAGATGTACTATTAATACTAATAAATATAATACTAGCATTTGCCAAAACATAAAAGTATTATCTTTATACAAAAAGGAGTATTAGCTATTTTATTTGGTACGATGAATGTAAATTAAATCAAAGTTTTAATTTAACTTTTTGAATGATTACTTGTCTCAATTGTCATTTAATTTTTAAGAAAAAGAGCAAGACAATGGCCACATAAGCAATTTTAATAGTATCATTTTTATCTTGACAAAATCAAACATATTTTTAAAGTTGAAGAATTAAATAACTTCTACTTTGAATTAGTGGAATTTCGTAAAATTGAAACAAAAAAGAGCTGAAATTAAAAAAAAAAGAAAATAGGGGAATTTTTTTAAAAAAAAAATGCCAAACTTTTTTTTTTTTTAAGGGCAGGCCATATTTTCTACTATGCTTCTTACGTTCCCAGAAATCATATCTAAGAGTGGCTGCAGCCATTAGACCATGATCCACTCTGTGCGGTTACAATGAGCGTGCCAGTTAGTGTGGAGAATTGCAGGTTCTGCACGGAGAATCAGGCCTTGGTCTTGATTCAGGAACCCGACTGGGTTCTTATGCCAGAGCCAGGATCGGTCCTCCATACTGGATCCTGGCAGTAATGCCTACATTGCCCAAGAATCAGAGCAACAGGCTTGATTCAGGAATTTGGCTGGGTTCCTGGCCTAAAGACAAGCTTCAGGTTTTGGTCAAGAGAATGTTACTATCGAGATCCCGAACTTGCAGCTTGCTTAATCCAAAAAGTTGAAGTAAAGGAAAATAAATAAAAAATAAGGAAAAAAGGCAATGAACTTTAATGAATATAGTCGCTAGTGAGTTTTAGGAACAACTTGCAAACCAAATCTACCTCTCAAAGCAAACCATAAATCGATGAGGAGAACAGGCAGGCACACCAAAAGGGACAATTGGTGCAGTTGAAAAAGGTTTCCAAAAGGCTCCCAAGTAATCTCTAGTGTGGGACCATCTTAACTTCATAGGCTCGAACCGAGAACCCATATTCAGGGCAATGCTACGATGATATGATGGGGTGCATCACATCACCACCCATCATCGCTGATGGCCTCTAGTATTCAATATGAAAAATTTGATCTTCATTACGCTATCACATAGTCATGCAGCATATTAGCATCAATCATATCAAATAATGCAAATGAAAGGTAAAGTACTAGTCCAGGAAAAATTCAAAATGACTAAAATAATTGCAGTGGGCAGGGAACTAGCGAAAGATTACATCTTTGGCAATTTGAAATAAAAAATCATAAAAAAGAAATGAAGTAAAAGGATAGAGGGAGGATGGGAATTACACCATCGTGATAACTCACCTGATTTATATGGAAACCAATAGACTGGTGCGCTTTTAATATTCAATCAGATTTCTCTTTCTTAATGCTCACAGTATATTACTCTTTATTTTGCCTGTCTAATTTCTAGTATTATTCTGCTAAAAATCTCTCTTGACCTTTCAATGCTATCTAATTTTTGGTGTCTAGTTGATGCTGAACTGATGCCTCTAACCCTAGGGGTAGCCCTCTTTTTATAGTCTTTAAGGGGACAGTCTGAATTGGTTTAGAGAAAAGAGATCTAATCCTACTCCCATTAAGGATAAACAAAATGAGTAAATTAATCCAAATGGGACTCCGATTAATTAAACATGGTGCATTAATCCAACTAGTATTTGGATTAATTAATTAGTGCTTAAGGAGACAAGAGTTGGAGAGTGGGAAAAATTAAGAACCTACTCGGGTTCCCTATTATATGAACCGGCTGGGTTCCAGGGCTACAAACAACACAATCTTGTTTTAGCCATAACCTCCATGGCCAACATCGATTTTGAGTGATTGATTTTTTTCATTGAAAGTTTATTGAGTCTAGTTTCTAATGACAGAAATTTAATTATGTTTGCATGAGTGCGAAGAAAGATACAAGTGAAATAGTGAACATGTGTTATTTTCAACACATGTCTTAGTAATCGACTTATATCTTTTTCGTTGCTTATCGGATTTTCGTATATAATATGTCATTAGAAGGCTTATTCAATAAAGAATATTGATAAATGAATTTAAAAGATTTATGCTACCTAGAGTGGATCGTAACAAGATACCGAACATTACTTATTTGGAGCAATTTGGGGTTTTGGTTTCTTTTGTTTTTCCTACTTTGTTTTTCTTTCATACTTGAATTAAGGATTACTCCGTTGGGTCTCCAAATACACATTTTGGGCATAATTTTGTTATCGGGAACTTTATATAATTCAAGATGCCATTTTTATGTGTGTACAGTTAGCCCCCACTTTGCTAAGCTGGAGTAAGGCGAAGGTTAAAGTAATAGCCTTCACTTGTCGTTTCCCATTTGGCAGTGATGATGTGACACCCGAACCTGGCCTCTGAGGGTCCTCCGACTTAGTGCCCACCAACTTTTATTGTGACAATGGCTGAGTACGTGAAATCCAAACCTGGCCGCTGATGGCACTCAGATTTAGCATTCACAAACTTTTGCTATGATAGTGGCCGATGATGTAAAATCCAAACCTAGCCTTTGCTAAGATTGGTATCCCCAAACTTTTACTGTAATGGTGGCTGATGAGTGAAATCCAAACTTAGCCTAAGGGTCCTGAGATTTGGCATCTGTTAATTGTTGTTGTGACTGTGGTCGATGATGTCCCTTATACTAGGAGCCAGCAATGTCGAAAGGTCTTATTGTTCTGGGAGTCGGGAATGTTGTTGAAATGCCCCATTGTGCTAGCAACTAGCAATGTTGTTGAAATGCCCCATTGTGCTGGCAACTAGTAATGTTGTTGAAATGTCCTATTCTGCCGGCAGCCGGTGATGTTGTTGAAATGCCCCCACTGTACCATGAGCTAGCGGTTGTCCTATTGAGCTAGGATCCAGTGATATCATTGAAATGTCTCATTGTACTGGGAGCTAGTGGTTTTTCCATTGTGCCGTGAACCAACGATATCAAAATTTCCCATTGTGCAAGGAGCCACAGATTTTGATGTTAACTTTTCACTAGGCTAGTGGCCTTTTGTTGATCTACCGATTCTTAACAATTCCCAATCTAGCAAACCTTTTATCAGTCTAGTGGTGTTAGATTTGGTAGAGCGAGAACGTGAAGGCCTATAGCTAGGTCAGAATGAACTTGGCAACATTGAACCTTAGAGACCTGAAGCCGGATCCCTGTGAATTGGGTGGCATGAAAGTTTGAAGACCGATAGGAAGATTTCTCTGAACTTAATGGCATATCCTTATGATCTAGGTGAGATGTTGAGATGTCCAAATCTTTAATGTTGACTTTTTCCTACTCGGGTGTCAATATTGTATCCTTCTGATGGAAGGTTGCTAAATGTTAAAATATCTTGGACGTTGGGATGTCCAAGGATGAAGAGAATGAGGTGTCCTCTATTATGGCTAGTTGTCTGATAACCTAAAGTTGGGTTGATGTCCTTTCTATAAGGATGTGAGTGAATTTCCCAAGGGTGACGATGATTGCATAGAGCCTACTTTGAGAATGGAGAGACCACTTTGACCAAATCTGATTAAGACGGGGGTTAAAATATAGATATCTTCTGTGACAGTTGTTGATGTGATCTTAAGAACATTTGATGTAGTTTCATGGCTAACCAAGGTTGTGTGCCCTTCCTGTAAGGTTGCTGTCATGCCTGAATGTGAACTTCTTCAATCCAGGGTTCCCAAGTGATCAAGGCGGAGGTGGCCTAATAAGGAGGCTAAAGACCCATGTATTGATGCAAGTGCACTTGCGAACATAAGTGAGACTATACATGTGTGATGACTATGCAGACTCAATTGTGCTAACTATGTAAAAATGTGATAACCTAACCTCGTATGTATGTAGGTAAAGGTCTCATAATAAGTTTGGGGTCCACTGAATAAGACCCGATTATGGTACAAGAGACTGATGCATTCGACATAACCAAATATAGCAGGATAAGGGATAAAAAAATTAAATGATTGCTAGGTTAGGCCATATCATGAGATATAACTTACTCAGGATAGGAAAATTTTCTTCTAGTAGAGGAGTAGCCTTTAATTTTGCGTTAAAGTGCTCTTATTCTAAACAAGGCCCCACTTTCTATTTATTATAACAGAAATCCTAGATATGTAAGGGTAGTGATAGCCAGAGGTGCTTTTGCTAATTTTAATTAGAGTAGCCCCCAATCTAGTAGAATAAACGTTATCCTTCCTACATTGGAAAATATTTACTAGTTGGTAAACCCTAATTGTGTCTGGATGTGACAGACAAAAATGCCTTTGTTGGTGATGCCCAGAGTTGCTTCTAGTTTACTATAAAGAATATGGTTATCTCCTTGTTGGGAAATATTCACCATGATAGGAGCCCTAAATTGTCTAGGAAAATGTAGGGGAGCCCCCTATCTTGTGTAATAAGTGAGTGCTCACTTAAAAAGATTGAGAATATAGAGTGAGCATCCACTAAATTGTAGTTGTGGTTAATATCAGGATTCCTAAAGTTTGGAATAGAGATGGATTAGACGCTATGATGATTGAAAAGTAGTGATAAAGTGGGTGAAAAACTCGTCCAAGTCTGATTTTGTAGGTGTAGGCGATGAAATGCTTCTTTGTCCTCAAAAACTAAGATTTTGTTTTCACTCTCCTTTTGCTTGGTCTACATTTTTAGGTTTTCGAGCCAATCGCTCTGCTTTCCTTTTTGGTCCCTTTTTTGGACACCAAAGGATCTAATGGAAATGAATCTTTGCAGCTAAGACTCTTTTGAAGTTACCTATGTATCTAATATAGAATTAGGCTAATTATAGTTCGAGATTAAGAGCATGCAGCTTAAAGGAGGGATGCCTCCATGAGGACTTTTTCAATGTAGGCTTCAGGCTTAGGGTACTAAAGGAAGGGAATCAGCGTAAAGGCTTAAACAATCATTATGACATTTTCAAGTGTGCATTGGTGATGAGGTTAGTGTGAATCAATAATTTTTTCTTTCTTTATTCTTCTCTTGTTCGAGCTTTCTCTTTTTTTCCTATCTTTTTTTAGGTTCTTTTTTTACTAGCGGCCATTTAGTTTGAAGTGTCTTTTTTTATTTATATTGTTGATTTTCATATTGATGTCACGTATAATACACTCTCACTTCGTACTTAGGTCTGATAGGTCTATGGAAGAAATAGGCACACTTGAAGGCTTAAGGGGATTCCAAGTGGTAACTTTTCAGGTTTAACAATGGTGTTAATGCATGTTATCGAAGCAAGCCTCCTATCCTAGGTATGTCCTTTAAAGCTATACAATTTGCTGCAAATAAACTTTTGATCTTTTCCTTTTTCTAGATGATGGATTGAGATCATTAGTCTCCCTCCCCTCTCTCTCTCTCTCTCTCTCTCTCTCTCTTCCCCCTTGCTAGCATGCCTTGTGAGGTTCTCAAGCTAGCCCCTCTTTTTTTCTTCTTTCTTTTTTATGCTTAGATTGGTTATGGATAGAAGAATTTTATAAACATGAATGCAGGAATCTGCAAAAGAACTAAGGAGGTATGATTCTCTTAATAAATCAAGGCTACATCAAACATTAATTTATGATGGAAAAGAAAAGATAGCTGCTCTATGACTCAATACATGACTATGGGTTTCACATCACATTTCTTAAATTCGATAGAATTCAAGGCCTCTTATGTGTAGGCTTTCCTTTATAGTTGTCACATGGACATACAAGGGTATATGGATCTTAGATTTGGATCATCTATACTTGCTATTTAGATAGATGGGTCCCACTCTTCTCTTTGGCGGTCTGAAATGGCTAAAATGCTATTATGCAAATTTAAACAAGCTACTGTCATTGTTAGGTGCTTGAGCAGCTTTAGGTAGAGGAAGATGTCCTTACTTCAGCATGCTTTCTAACTTATTCTTAAATCCCTAACAATCCTCAATACCATGGCCACTTGCTCGATGATATTTATAATACTTGTTCAGGTCCCACTTCTTGGACTTCCATGTGTTTTTTGTCTATAGTTTGATTGGGGGGAAGGTTGATCATACCCTTAGAAAGCAAATTTTTCGGTGCTTGAGTATGTCTTCTAATAAGGGTGTATTCGGAGTAGCAGTCTAGAGGATACACCTCTTTGCTTATTGAGCCATGGTCTTTCTTATCCTTATTCTGATAGTCTCCCTTCCAAGGTGTTGGTCGCATTGGTGGGTGTTTCCCTAGCCAGCTCTTCTTCCACAAGCATGCAAACATTCTTTTAATGTTGTGAAATTTTCAAATGGCGTAAACTGCAGGTGCTGTTTATATATGGGTTAAAGGTTTGTGATGAATAGTCTCACTTAGTCAGTTTTCGAAGATCGATCCACCATGTGAGTGGCCTTTGCCCTCTATCTAGCGAGGTGGTTAGAAAACCTTTCCTTTTCTTCTTGCTTGATCAACTCTAGGTCTCTGAATGTGATTGGTAGGTCAGTAATGTACGAACACTGATGTAGAAATTCCTTACGAAGACCATCCCGATTCGTGACCTTTAATGGGTCAACAACATTATACCACCTCATTATATCCTTGTCAAATATCAAAGGAAAGATGATATGGAAGATATCTTTGTCAATTCCTTTCGAGTCATCGCATTAACAAGTTCCTCACATGATTACGAGGATTTTCAATTCCATGGAACTTGATGTCTGGCATGCTGAACTTTGGAGGTAACTTCCCTTTTAGAATCAAAGTGAATCCATCATAATCACTAAAGTAATTGTTAAACATTCCAGATTCCTTAAGCAGCTATTCTATGACATCTATACGTGGATCAATTTGAGGAGTCCCCTTTCTCTTCTTCTTCTTCTTCCTTTTTTTTGTTATTCGACTTTCCTTTCCATCATCATTCCCTTCTTCGTTATGAGGTTTCCTACAATTTTCCTTTGGCGTGCCCTTGTTGAGGGTTTAGAATGTAGTAACTATCAGTTCCATCTTCTTTTCACTCTCTTATATTCTAGTTTACATCCTTTCTACCATCTTCATAAGTTGAGCAATCTCGTTAGTCCCATCCATTGGAATTGGTGATGGATTGAACTTTAACTTTGGTCTCAACCTTAACTTTGACCTAGCAAGTGGAGTTTCTTTAGACTGCTCTCGAGGTAGAAGTCTCCCAGTTGATGGACTCTGCTCGAATACTTTCTTATTCTTCCCTATCCGGATCAATAAGATGAAGACGTTTAGAGGAGTTGAATGTTGTTGATGTGACTAATGGAAATGAAAGGTCATCATCATTGGCTATTAGCTGAAGGGTGTGGTTAGTGACTTTAGGCTATCATGGGAACAAATGTAGTTAAGATGTTTGATTTAGGCTGAAATCGGGCCTTACCTTGGATTAGACTTTAAGTTAGGGTTAGCAGCGCACATGTGGTCTATGTTGGGTTTAAGTATTGGTCATATGACTCATGGGCCCATACTAGGCATAAGCATGATTGTTGTTTGGTTTGCTTAGATTAGGTTAGTTTATGCAGGTGGATAGATCTAGATGGACTCATCTAGGGATCTTAGATCTAGGGAATGGATGTATGATGCAAGGACCATGGGCTTATGCATAGATTAAATATTTAGGTCTTAATTGGATGTATGTGTTATCAATATGATGCATGATTAGGTGTAACTTAGAAGATTAAGGCTCTAAAAGTTTAATGGGCACCATTACAGACTTTGAACCTATATGAACTCATGGATTATGCATGATGAGACCAAGTGATGCATGACTCTTTAGGCCCAAGTATCCCTACAACTGATTTGCTAACACCCTAATTGGACTTAGGCCATATGTTAAGAGCGTAGGTACTAACTTTATGCTATGAATGCTAATATGTAATGGTTTCTAAAGCAATCTAACCAGGCTGGTCTTGGCTATAGGATACTGACCGCGTTCCTTCTTGGGCCTCCAAGACTGACATCTTAACTTCCCTTTTCTCCTAAGTTCATACTCATTTAAATGTAAATAGACTCCCTAGGCTGTTGATCGGGTTCCATAATAGCCCACAACTAACTTCTGCCTTTCTAAATTCTGACCCAAGATGAAAAAATCCCAGTCGGGTTCTCCCATAACAGGCCTGATTTGTACATATTGCCCAAACACACACTAGTATGCAGACTCTTTTAAACTCCTAGTCAGGCTCTTTCAAACTCAACTAAATCTCCTAGTATGACGTTTTATACCCTTAACTAAGGCTAGAAACTATTCAGATTTGAGGTCAAGAGCCCCTAGAGTTCAATTGGCCTTTGAGCCGCTTTGGTTCCTAACCGTAGTCACTAAATTTGACCTTCCCTAACCTGGGATCACTTAAGACCCAAGGCATCAATACATAGTCCTTAGGGTTAGGGAAGTTGTATTATATAAAAGCACATCCAAGCATACATATGAGTTTCATCCTAAGCTAGAGTTCTACGTTACAAGTGTTTCAAGTAAGGTATTAAACAGCCCTCTTACAACCCAAATGTTTCGTACATCATCCATAGCGTGCACGAAAAAACTAGAACATTTTAGTTACTTTTCCGAGTCATGTGGACTATAAAATGTGCCATAAGTGGATGAACTAGTTGCACGCTCAGTTGGATGTCTAAGTGGACCCATCGAGTTAACCAACTGTTTTATAAAGTGGTAATAGCCGGGTTTTCCTAGAGGCGCTGTTAATCCTATCAGGGCAGCACCTTTTAATATAATAATGTCTAATGTAAATATAACTAAAAGAATTTCCCATATTGAATTTTAAATCTCGCCGTCTTCCTTAAAAAAAAAAAAAACCTCTCTGGTGGAGTCACCAATGTACGAACCCTAGACCCCAAGGAACCTATCCCAGGTCGTGGTCCACCATGAATGGTTAGACTTGTTTATTGGGTGTTTTATTTTTATGGAATTAAATCATGTTTAGTATTTTTTTTTTTTAAAGAAAATGAATCAGGCTGCCTAATCGTAGGTTCAGCTAAGAGAATTGGGCCTCAGTCCTGATCTAGGAACCTAGCAGGCTAACACCAGGTCATGTCGTCCTGGCTGGATACTGGTAGTAATGTCTATTTGGCCAAGAATTAGGGCAACAAGCTTGATTCAGAAATTTAACTGGGTTCATGGACCATACCTGAGCCCTAGTGTAGGACCATCTTGAATCTATAAACTTGAACTAAGAATCCAAATTTGGGAGCAATGGTTTGGTGATATGATGGGGTGCACTGAATCACCATCCGTAGTCACCAGTGACATCCTCTATTCAGTATAGGAAATTAGACCTTAATTACACTATTACACAGTCATGTAGCATATTAATATCAATCACATCAAATAATGTAAATCAAACATACAATACTTGTCCAAAAAAAATTCAAATAAAGAAAATAATTACAGCTGGCCAAGAACTCTGTAAACATTACATCTTTGGCAATTTGAAATCAAAAATCATAAAAAGAGATGACATCAAAGGATGAAGGAAGAATGAGGATTACGCCCTTAGGATAACCCCCCTGATTTACCTGGGAGCTAGCAAAGTGACACTTTTTAATGATCAATTGGATCTCTCCTTCTCAATGGTCTCAATATATCACTGGAGATTTTACCTTGCTAAATTTCAGTACTACTCTGTCATAAATCTCTTGTAATTTTTCAATTCTTTTGAATTTCTGGTGTCTAGCTGATGTTGACTTGATGCCTCTAACCCTTGGGTAGCTCCCTTTAATATTGGCTGGGATGGTCATCTGAATCGGTTTAGAGAAAGGAGACCTACTCCTAGTGCCATTAAGGTTAATCTAAACAAGTGAATTAATCCAGTTGGGACTTCGATTAATTAAATATGGTGAATTAATACAACTATTATTTAGATTAATTAATTATTGACTAGGCAAACAAGAGTTCAAAGAATAATGAAAACAAGGAACCTGACCGGATTCCCTATTAAATGAACTAGGTGGGTTTTGGCCTACAAATAATACAATTTTATATTGGCCATAACTTTCATGTCTGACCTCCGCTTTGAGTGATTCCTTTTTTCATTGAAAGATTGTTGAGTCTATGTTCGAGTGATACTTATTTAACAATTTTTCTGTAAGTGTGAAAAAAGATATAAGTGACATAGTGAATATGTATCATTTTCAGCACAGACCTTGGTAAGTGAATATGTATCATTTTCAGCACAGGCCTTGGTAATCAACAATATCTTTTCTGTTGCTTATGTGATTTTGGCATATACTATGTCACTGTAAGACTTATTCAATGAAGAATATTGATATATAAACTCAATAATTTTATGCTCGCTATAATGGGTCTTAATGGGACGATGAAACATTATCAATTTTGGCGTGTTTGGGATTTTGGGTTCTTTGGGTTTTCCTTCTTTGTTTTTCTTTCATACTCAAATCAACGATCACTTTGATGGGCCCTCAAACACAAGGTTTGGGGCATAATTTCATCATTGGGCGTTTTAAAAAATCTGAGATGTCATTTTTGAGCATCTACATACTCTCGTTCTTTTTTATCTTATTCACAATCAAAATGTAGTGTTTTGTAGTTGAACTTGAGTGAGGCGTGTCATTTTTGATGCAAGGGAGAAAAAATTCGCATGGGCTTGACCATAGCGGATATATCCATTGGATTGGTAGGCTTTCTGGGCTTGTGACAATTGACTACCCAATAGCTAATTGGCTGCTTGTAATTTTATTTTATTTATATCATGCACAAATTGTCTTTAAGTTGGAAATTAACTTATATGTTTAGATGTTGATTACGTGTAGGTACGCATATAAAATGGACCCTAATAATCTACAATCGTGTATAAATTTACCTGCCACAGACGATTGTTATTGAGACCTCAAAAATAGCTTGAATAGTTTTCCTCACCCCCAACTTGACAATATGTACCGCATTACCAATGATACACCCTATATTATCCCCTATATCAACCCCCACTTGTAGAACTCCCCCCCAACAAGGCCAAGCCCCTTAATAACAAATTATAACTGTGGGTCAATGCCATATGTACTGCATACTACATCCTCATCCTATGCCCTCCTCTGACTAGCAATGAGGGCCATGGAGGGGGGCCTAAGTAGATGGCAAATAAGGATTGCCGTCTTATGAAGTCTTATAAAAACATAAGCACGAACCCCGTAATAAGGGCACATCAAAAGAAGTCGGGCATTGGGGGTAGAGTGGCCCTCGTCTTCAACAAATACGCTTTAGATGGAGCTACAAGGAGAATGACAAAGGCTTGCAGCACCCTTTAGAACCGAGTCAATCCATTTATATTTAAGTAGTGTAGTCGGGTGGTGGATGCATTCTGCATGAATCCAAGTGGGTCGAATAAGGACAATATCATTTATATATAACATGATTTGTATCAAACCAAAATGACCAAAAATGTGATCTCATGCATTTATGGGTGATAGTCAAGCACGAACCTAAATAGGAGAGTGTTTGTTATCAGTCTATTGAAGCATTGTTCAAATGGCTTATGATAGATGAGATGGGAAGATACACTAACCATTATACCCCTGGCACCTCAGGCAATGAAGATACACCAACTAAAGAGAGGGGTGTCGTCCCATTGAAAAGGCCACCAAGAGAAAGGCGAAGGAAAAAGTTGAGTATCTGTTGTGGGATTTGATGACTAAAGATTTATCAATGTTAGGGACAACAAATGTGGAGTAGAATGCCATCTTTGAATGATATGTCAAAGGGAAAGAAAGGAAGGCGACAGCAGCTTAGCAAGCGGTATAACTGAGAGATCGACATTAGGCCTGCCTTTAAGGAAAGGTAGAAGCTCTTTAAGGAAAGGAAGCATGAGGACAAGATTTTGAAAATGAACCTTGGTAAGACGTGTCTAGAGTACTAGGCTAGATATAGTCCAATGTAAGAAGATATTAGGAGTCAGTACCTCCAAACATCCTCCTTAATTGACATGAAACCTCTTTAGATTGAAATTTAGGTTGTAGTCTAAGAACTGTATGCTATGTATGCTATGTTAGTTTAAGAAATGTTTGTTGTATGTGTATGAACCCTCTTTAATTTATGGAATGAAATATTTCTTTTCAAGTGTACATTTTGAAGTTTATTATATAATTAAATGTATCGCTTACATTGCGTTTATGAATTATCATTATATATGCAAAGGTGGTTCACAATGAGTGATTCATCCTCCTTGTCTTCTTCCTTATCATCATCAGATGTTTGAAATTCATACTTTAAGAATCCAGTGATGATGCACGGATGTTGGAATATCTTCTAGATGATGAAAATGACATCAAGAAAATAGAATTAGTTGTGAAGCTTGGACAAGCTAGACAAGAGAAGAGGGCTTCATCTTTATAACAAACATTAAGCCGATGTAAGTACTTTGCATTTTAGTGTGACTTTAACTAAATGGATTAAAGTCATAATCGGGCCCAATCAAATAGTATAAATGTGGTGTGGTTTAGTTTGGTTCGCTTTTTAGGCTTAAATAGTTTGATCTAGTCCAAAAGTTTTTCAAATCGTAATTTTGGTTTGGCTTAATCTCTACGAAAAAGGGGACCAAACTGCACTAGAAATATTTCACAACACACAGCCAATTTTAAGGAGAAAGAATCAAATTAAAAAAAGTTGAATTAAGAGTTGGATCACTGCCATTGTCCAAATCCAAGTTAAGAGGATTGTGCCTTGTGCAAGCAGGGAGCAAGTACAAATGTATTGCAGGCTAGGGGAAACATTTATTTGTGTCTGTGTTTTATCCCTCACCTTAGGATTTTGCATTTGCAACAGCACATCCTCTATTGAGTTAACTTATGCAACAAGCTCAAGCAGTCCATGTCCTCAGTAGGGGCATCCTTGTCCCTTCTTTTGCTTTCCTCTATCCTAGTGCTACATGGTTACGACTTTAGGCTTATAAACCCATGCAAAGGTCGACAACTAGAGCTTTGAAATTTCAGATCAGGGTTTCAATTGTGGACTTAGAGAATCGAGGAATGGGGAAAAGAAGGCAGGGATGTGATATCATCCTTGTCCTCGACCTCACTTAATGTATAATCAATGAAATAAACTGAGAATGAGTGGCACAAGCACAACCAACCTACAACTCAAACAAACTAACCAAATTGATTGAGCTACAATCAAACAAGAAATTGAGAGAAATTAAAACAGACACGGATAAGTCATCACACCATCTCATACTAGGGCCTATAGCTGCTAAGTGGATAAGTCACACCACTACTAAGCTCACCAAGACTCACTAGATCACCACCTACACATGCCAAGTACATGATAAGCTAGAGAGAGTTCTATGGGGGAAGAAGCAATGCTCTACTTTCATTCATCAACAACTAAGTGTTACAAGCTAAAAGTTATGCTTTTAAACTAAGCCTTACACCCCCTCTCACAATGGCCAGCCCATATACAAAGCTAGCTAAACAACAAAGACTAGAAATTTGAAAACAGTGCATAAAAGGTAGAAGTTACTAAAGGAGCATTGACACCTATCCAGCTAATCATTCTAAACAAATGATGTCAAGCTAATACAACATCAAATGACAAAATTAATTATGACGTAATGGTGCATGTTGCAGCTTAATTCTTGAAGTTTGCCCGGCCAAAATGCAAGTGTGCAACAACTAGTGATCCTTTGGACAAAAGAATTCCTCTTCTTGTGCTAGATAAACATATATGCTAGCTGATCTGAATCTGCACATTTATGGTCAATTGAGACAATATTTTAGGCACTTTCCGCGAGCTTAAACTTGCCAAAAGGTTACTGCATAATGGAGTCAAAGTTGACTCTCCAAAATGGGACTTGTTGGGCTAAAAACTAGGCTAGGTTGACTGTTTTGAATTGCAATGATCAAGTGGATGTCAAAAGTTGTGGGGGAAACTTTTATCATCTAATAGCTATGGTGTACGTTATAAAAGGAGCTAAGTTACTCCCCAAGTGAACACTGAGACCTCAGTAGATCATGTGATATAAATCAGGCTTAGCAAACTACCCTACGCATTCAGTTGAGTTAGGACCTTGGTTTAGGGCTTTCATGACCATGGCTTGAATTGCCTGAGTTGGAGTGAACTAAATTGAGCTAGCAATGGTGTGATCCACATCATCATCCCATTGTTGAAGAGAATTTGACCTCAAATTCTCAAGTGGCTCATTGTGTAGGTAGGGACTTAGATCAACCACATTGAAAGTGGCTAAAACTCCATATTCACCAGAAAGTTATACTTTGTAAGTACTATTATCAAATCTCTCCAAGACCTCAAAAGGACCATATGCCCTAGCGTTCAACTTGGATTTCCTTTGCTTTGAAAATCTATCCTTCCTTTGGTGTATCTACACTAGATCCCTAGGTTGGAAAACAAACTTCTTTCTATGGTTATTTGCATTAGATTGGTAGATGACATTGCTCTTCTCAATCTTCTCCCTCACCTTGGTTTCCCTTTTGTGGCTCTTGGTGTTAGGTCTCTTAGGGTTAAGGGGTCAACCCCATACATTGTCTTTAAGGGAGAGGGACCAATAGTCTTTTATGGTGTTCTGTTGTATGCAAACTCTACCTGAGGCAATAAGAGAACCTAGGCTTTGGCATGTAACCTAATGAGCACTCTCAAGAGGGCCCCAAGAGTTTTGTTGGTAACTTCAGGTTGGCTATCTATTTGGAGATGAGAAGTGGTGCTATACTGAAGCTTAGTTCCGATCTACTTCCACAGGATGATCAAGAAATGGCTAAGGAATTTGGTATCCATGTCTGAGACAATGGATCTATGGATACCATGTAGTATCATGACTTCCTTAAAGTATACTTATGTAACTTGAGCAGCATCATTCCTTTTGGTACAAGCTATGAAACGAACCATTTTGGAGAACATGTGTATAATAACAAAGACTGAATCTTTACACTCTGTGGCCTAGGCAATCCTAGCACAAAACCCATGCACATATTTGTCCAAGAGGCTGGAGGGACGGGCAAAGGAGTGTAAAGTCCATGAGGCAGTGAAGGACTCTTGGCCACTTGGCAGGTACCACATCTTTTGACGATGTCCTAAACATCCTTAGACTCGTCATGCCCCCTCAATGACATGCCAAAACTCCTCCATACACCTTCCTGATTAGTAGCTCCTTGGTGCCACATTTAGGAACACACAACCTATTCCCTTCAAACAAATACCCCTCAAGCTGGTCAAACAAATACTAACTAAGCTATAATCAAATGAGAAACTGAACCTAAGATGGATAATTCACACAACCATCTCATAGTAGGGCCTATAGCTGCTAAGTGCATAAGTTACACCACTACTAAGCTCATCAAGACTCACTAGGTCACTACCTACACATGACAAAGTGCATAAGAAGCTAGAGACAATTCTATGACGGAAGGAGAAATGCTTTACTTTCATTCATTAACAACTAAGTGTTACAAGCTAAAAACTAGGCTTTTAAACTAAGCCTTACACCCTTCTCACAATGCCTAGCCCATGTACAAAGCTCACTGAACAATAAAGACTAGAAATTTGAAAATAGTGCATAAAAAGTAGAAGTTACTAAAAGAGCTTTGACACCTATCCAGCTCATCATTCTAAACAAATGAGGTGTCAAGCTAATACAACATCCAATGACAAGTTAATTCTAACCTAATGGTGCAAGTTGCAGCTTAATTCTTGAAGTTTGCCTAACCAAAATGCAAGTGAGCAACACAATCTTTGCCTACTTACGAAAGCTACTTGGATTGGCAAAACTAAAGCAGGCTTAAATGGAATGATTTGAACTCATATTCGATCAAATTCAACATAGGTTTGATATGGCCTGATTTTTTCCAGTAAATTTGCTTTTCTTGGCAATAGAATTTTTTTAAAGTAAAAAGCTCTCCAAGCGGGATTGATCGGTTGAAAAGACTCAAAGAAAATGTTGTTTTGGGGGATTATCAATCACGCTAAAATCAACCTAAACTTAAATAAAGATTCAAACATACTTCAACTAAAGTCAAATCTACATGATTATGACAAGACAAATTTAAACCTAGTTGGAAAGTGGGCTTACGGGGTCATTCAAGTGAATCTAAAATCATATAAAGCAGTAAATGGGTAAATTTTATGTCATCTCGTTTAAAAATGAATAGGTACATGTTAAGGTTCCAACCTATTTGGTAAACCAATAAACTTTAGATTGCAAGTTTCTCAAACTGTTTAATTTTCACACAAATATGAATTGGACTTGACTATTTTCCAACTGCAACTAAAACGATGTAAATATTTTTGTGTTTCAATATGACTTTGACTAAACAGGTTAAGTTGCCACGGGGCTGGATGAAACAATGTAAATGTGATTTGGTTTGGTTTAGCTCGGTTTTTGAGCTCAAATGATTTGGTTTGATCTAAAGTTTTTTAAATTGTAATTTTTTTGGGTTGATTTGGTCTCTATGAAAAATTGGACCAACTTACAGTGGACATATCCCTAGTATGATCCAAATTTGTTTCTTTCATCCCCCTGGCCTCCACAATATAAGGATCACCAACTTGGATCATCGAATGAAATATTTTCTATGAATCCACTTCGCATTTCACAACATAGAACCTTTTTAAGGAAAAATGGAATCGACTAAAAATAAGGAAAAATAAAAAAGTTAGATCAAGAGTTGGGTCACTACCATGAGCCAAAGCCAACTCAAGTAGATAGTGCCTAGTGCAAGCAGGGAGTAAGTAGCAGTAGATCGTGGGCTTTAGGACACTCTTGTTTCCTTCAGTATTTTATCCCTCATCTTTGAATTACAGGCTTGTAACAACACATCCTCTTTCAATTAGCTTATGCAACAAGCACATGCATGGGTCAACCTCCTCAACAATGGCACTCTTAGCCCTTTTTTGCTTTCTAGTGTCTTCGTGCTTCATGCTCACAACTTTAGGCTTATGGGCTCATGCAAAGATTGATCGCTAGAGTTTTAAAATTTTTAATCACGGCTTTAATTGTAGAATTCAAGGATGGAAAAAAAGGTGAAACGGTCAGGTGGGGACAGAATGTACTCCTTTTCCTCAGCCCTATTATTGTCATCCATAACCAATAAGATGCCTCAAAGTTCAAATCCTTAGACATACACTCGTCTCATAACGAGATTAACGTTAGTTACCACGATCCTAACCAGCTTATGTAAGCTACCTGGACCAACAAAACTAGCACATAGTCTGTTAGAATGTATAAGGTTTTGATGATAACAAATCCAAGTGGTGTAATTGTTGTTGTTGTTCCAAACAGGCTTTACCAACAGGGTCTTACTGCTGTTCTTCAATATATTAAAACAGCTTCACTAATGGTTTATCAAGAACAGGTACTCAAGTCAGCGATGTAAGAACAACCATGAGGAACAGGCTCTGTAAGGTCTTTTAAAGCATATCCTGTGAAGTGTTTGAAACATAAGATATGTGCAGCTGTGACAAACAGGTTCCATGCGGTATTTGAAGCATATTCTGTGAAGTGTTTGCAGCAAAGTCGTTCTACAAGATGACTAGTGGTTACAACAAGATGTCTTGATTTGATTTGGTTTTATATTTTTAGACTCTTGTTAATATGCCAATTAGAAAGTTTTAATTTACCACTCACTGGAAACGGTTTTGCTTTTCGGAAAATATTTCGGATCACCCTTCAGAACAACCCTGGAAACAGGGTCGATCAGGGTGTTTCCCGAATAAGCTGCGAAAAATTACTTTGCACGATTTTTATCTTTTGGATTTTGAGCAGCTTCTTCAAAGATTTGCAAGAAAGATTTTTCTATGGAGTATCTTATTCCTTACCCTAAAAATGGTTATCAAAAATCTTAAGGGATTTGCAAAATCTTTTTGAATAAAAAGAATATCCAATTTTTGGCAAGTGGATAAGGTAGTTGAGAAAAACATGGGCTAGCTGCTAAAGAACACCGCCTTATGCACGCGGTTCAGGAAGTGTTTTCAGCTCATGTCACCTTACCCCTTGTAGCTAAAGGATTCTATTTTCTCTAGGATTTTAGTTTCCAAAAATTTCAGAAATATTTTTTCCATCCCTTGTGGGTAAAGGATTCTATATTCTTCAGATTTTTTAGTTTCCAAAAATTTGATGAATTGTGTTCCAAGCACTATAAAAGGTGACTTCTTACAATCTTAGACACATCGGTTTTCAAAGAGAAAAAACCTGAGTTCATGAGCTAGAACGTTTGAAAAGAAAACCGAGCCTTGTGAGTGAATTAATTGAGCTTTCAAAGTTAGCATACTAGGACTTCATTATACCCTATATTAGCTTAGTTGAGAAGCATTGTAATAGGGTGTTTTTTTCTTTACATTCTTCTTTCACAAGAGTGAGTAGAGTGTGTGTCCAAATCAAGGGGATTTTGGACGTGGGGTAACTTGTCTTAGGGAAGACAGGTTACGTGTGTTACAAGTTGTAACAAGGTGTGTTACTATTGTAACGTGATTAGCCCGTTTAGTGAAGTGTTTAAATCCTACACGAGGTAGGTCGTGGTTTTTAACCTCAGTTGGGCTAGAGGTGTTTTCCACGTAAAAATCCTGTGTCCATTATTTCCGCATTCAATTTTGTTGGATTTTCGCTTCTGCTTATCTCAGAAACAACCTGTGCGAACAGGGTCTAAGACTGTTTGTCAGCAACTTGCGAAAATCGGACACCACAATTCACCCCCTCTTGTGGTTGTGTACTCTCTAATTCAACAAGTGGTATCAGAGCAGGTTCTCCTTTGAAAAGCTAACACCTTTGAGAGATCCTTGAAGATGAGTACTCCACAAGGCATGCTTGAAGGTCAATCCATAACTCGTCCACCATACTTTAATGGCCAACACTATAGTTGGTGGAAGAATAGGATGGA
The DNA here is from genome assembly GCA_029747015.1 of Carnegiea gigantea. Taxonomy (NCBI): domain Eukaryota; kingdom Viridiplantae; phylum Streptophyta; class Magnoliopsida; order Caryophyllales; family Cactaceae; genus Carnegiea; species Carnegiea gigantea. Next base: position 128,243 of record JAKOGI010000228.1, read on the forward strand.
AAACTACATCCAAGCCGAGGACTATGAGTTGTGGATGCTCATCAAGCATGGACCACTCATCCCTAAGAAAACAACTGAAGATGGAAAGTCAATCCCCAAGGAGCCTAAGGAGTTCAATGCTGAAGATTACAAGATGATGGAGAAGAATGCTAAGGCCAAGAAACTCCTATATTTTGGCGTAGGTCCTGATAAATATACTCGCATATCTGAATGTGAGTCATCCAGAGAAATCTGGGATGCTTTGCAAGTAGGTCACGAAGGGACCAATCAAGTAAAGCAATCCCGAATTGAATTGCTTATGAGAAAGTATGAGCTGTTCGAGATGGGTGATTGGGAAAGTGTGATGGACATATACACTCGCTTCACTCACATAACGAATGAGTTGAAATCCTTGGGAAAATCCTTCACCACCGAAGAATTGGTGAGGAAGATCCTAAGAATTTTATCTCATTCTTGGGAAGCAAAAGTAACGGCCATCCAAGAAGCTAAAGACATGAACAAGATCACCCTAGATGAGCTGATTGGAAACCTCCAAACATATGAACTTAGGAAATATTCTCAACAGAAAGATGAGACAAAGAGAGAACGAGGTCTTGCACTAAAGGCCTTAGAAGATGATTCTGATTCTGAGGAGGAGGAGATTGCCATGATGACTCAAAAATTTAAGAAGTTCTTCAAGAAAGTCAAAGAAAACATCAAAAGGAAGGACTTCGGCAAAGCCAGAAACACCCCTCGGGAACAGTTCACTGGGTGTTTCAAGCGTGGTAAGCTGGACCACATTGTGAGAAACTGCCCACTGCACAAGGAAGAACAAGAACCCGAACACCCCCGAAAACAGGGGAGGAAACAGGGTGTAAGCAGCTCAGCGAAAAGGTTCTCAAAAGCTATGGTCGCACCCTGGGGAGATTCAAGTGAGGATGAGGAAGGGTCTGAAGCTGGGGAAGCTGATGTAGCACTCATGGCAAGGAGTGACACTGATTCAGATGATGGGTCAACGGATAATCTGACTCAACTCAAGAACAAGGTACGTGGTCTAAATAAATCAACTCTTGAGAAATTAGTGTACAATACAATGGATATATGTGCTGAATTAAAAGGGGATGTTCGAGATTTAGAACTTGAAAATGAAACCCTTAAATTAGAAAAGCTTGAACTTGGCAAAAAGACTCTTGCCTTGCATGAAAACATTAATGTGCTTAAAGAAACTCTACTCATGAAAGAAGAGACTTGTTCCACTAAACTGACTGAGCTAGAAAAAGAATCTCTTGACTTAAAAGGTAAGGTCGAGTCTTTGCTGGAAGAAAACAGAAACTTGCTTGAAAAAATAAAACACTTAGAATCGGACCTTGCCAAACAAGCTCTGGAACAGGTCCTCAAGGGCGTTGGAATGGTTAAACACTCATCATAGTCAAAATAGAAGAGGACTAGGTTTTGTGCCTAAGATGACCTACCCAGTGAATAACAAATATGTGGGATTACCTGAAAATATTGTTTGTTTTCATTGTGGTAAAACGGGGCATTATTGATATGCTTGTCCTATAAGAAAGTATGCCATTAAAAAGAAGTCAATGCATGTAAAACAAATATGGGTTAGGAAAGATGAGATTTACACGTCTAAAGGAATGGGACCCAAGTGGATCTGGGTTCCCAAAACTAACCCTTGATTTGTTTTGCAGGCTGAAGTGAGAGAGAACAACTTAGCAAACAGCCCAGCAAACAGTGCAGCAAACAGTCTAGGGAACAGGCAGCTGTGGTATGTTGACAGTGGGTGTTCGAGGCATATGACTGGTGAAAAATCCAATTTTCTCTCACTTACAGCATCAGAAGGAGGGAGTGTGGCATTTGGAAACGACAAATCTGGGACAATTGTCGGTATAGGTAAGGTAGGTGAGTCACTCTCCCATTCAATTGGCAATGTTTATTTAGTAGATGGATTAAAACACAACTTGTTAAGTGTGTCCCAACTGTGTGATAAAGACAACCTAGTAGTGTTCTCACCAACACGTTGCTTGGTTGTAAATATCAACACAGGAGATGTTGTGTTAAGGGGGAAGCGACACAAAAATGTTTATGAAGTGTGTATTTCCACTCTTCCCCAAAATAATTTGACTTGTTTGAGTGCCTTAAAAGATGATGTTATGCTTTGGCACAAAAGACTAGGTCATGCAAGCCATTCTCTTTTGAACAAACTTGTAACCAAAGATTTAGTAGTTGGCTTACCTTCCATCAAATTCAATGACGACAAGGTATGTGATGCATGTGCCAAAGGCAAACAAGTCAAAAATTCATTTAAGTCTAAAAAGTGTATAAGCACTACTCGACCCCTTGAATTAATACATATGGATCTATGTGGTCCAATGAGGATCATGAGCCGAGGTGGCAAGAGGTATGTGCTTGTGATAGTGGATGACTACTCTCATTTCACTTGGACTTTGTTTTTGGCTTCTAAAGATGAAACTTTTGAAAAATTTCTTGCTTTCATTAAAAAGACTGAAAAGAGGGTAGGACACTCTTTGGTATGCATAAGGTCTGACCATGGTACAGAATTTGAAAATTCGAGCTTTATTGACTATTGTAATGAGCATGGTGTTGATCACAATTTTTCAGCTCCAAGAACACCCCAACAGAACGGGGTGGTAGAGCGCAAAAATCGTACTCTAGAGGACATGACTAGAACAATGCTTGTTGCTAGTGGTCTTCCTAGAAATTTTTGGGCTGAAGCTTTAAACACATCATGTTACATTATAAATAGATGCATGATTAGACCTGTTCTTAACAAAACTCCTTATGAGATCCTCAAAGGAAGAAAACCAAATATTTTGCATTTGAGAGTTTTTGGGTGTAAATGTTTTGTGCATAATAATGGAAAGGATGCCTTAGGGAAATTTGATCCAAGGAGTGACGAGGCAATATTCCTCGGTTACTCCTCACATAGTAAGGCATACAAAGTGTTTAATAAGAGAACCTTGTGTGTTGAAGAAAGTGTGCATGTGCTTTTTGATGAAACTAACTCTCTAAGTGAGAATGATGCACAGGAGGAAGACCTCGAACTAGGTCTTGTTAAAAAAGACATGTTGCTTCAAGATGAACCAGGTAAGGATCAACCTGAGAGATCAAGGCCTGAAGCTGTTCTTCAGGAAGGTAGGCAGGGTGTGAACCAAACAGGGGGAAACAGGGTGGAACCCTGTTCGGGACAACATCAGCCGAACCCTTCTGAGATAATTTCAGGAACAGGCTCCCAAACAGGCTTGGGAACAGGTCCTGAACTTGTTTCACCAAGTATTCCAGCTAGGATGGAGAGCATATCTGTGAACCCACTTTCACCACGATCATGGAAATACCAAAGTTCACATCCTCTTGATCAAATTTTGTCTGATATTAATGCAGGAGTTCAAACTAGATCTAGGCTTAAAAATTTCTGTGCTTTCTATGCTTTTCTCTCAAAAATTGAGCCTAAGAATATTAATGAAGCTCTTGCAGATTCAGATTGGGTCACAGCCATGCAAGAAGAACTCTATCAGTTCGAAAGAAACAAGGTATGGCACCTTGTGCCACGGCCAGAGGATAGAACAATCATTGGAACCAAGTGGGTGTTCCGTAACAAGCTAGATGAGTGCGGAACAGTCACTAGGAATAAGGCCCGGCTGGTGGTTCAAGGCTATAACCAAGAAGAGGGAATTGATTATGAAGAGACTTTGCACCTGTTGTAAGGATGGAAGTCATTCGAATCTTGATAGCTTTTGCAGCCCACATGGAGATCAAGTTATATCAAATGGATGTTAAAAGTGCGTTTCTAAATGGGTACCTTAAAGAGGAAGTGTATGTCAAACAACCCCCTGGTTTTGAAAGTAATGAATTTCCTAACTATGTTTTCAAACTTGACAAAGCACTTTATGGTTTAAAACAAGCCCCTAGAGCTTGGTATGAGCGGTTGTCAAGCTTTTTATTAGAAAATGGTTTTACAAGAGGCAAGGTAGACAATACCTTGTTTCTAAAATCTAAGGGGGAACATTTGTTGATTGTCCAAGTATATGTCGACGACATCATATTTGGTGCAACTCATCATGAATTGTGCAATGAATTTTCAAAAATGATGAGGAGTGAGTTTGAAATGAGCATGATGGGTGAGCTTAATTTCTTTTTAGGCTTGCAAATCAAACAAACTTCAAACGGCACCATGATCCATCAACAAAAGTATATTAAGGAATTACTTAAGCGTTTTGGGATGGAGTCAGCCAAGCCCATTGATACTCCCATCTCTCCTTCAACTAGGTTGGTAATGGATGATGGTAGTCCCTCAGTTGAGGAGAAATCCTATAGGGGCATGATAGGGTCACTCTTATATCTAACTGCTAGTAGACCTGACATTGTTTTTAGTGTTGGTCTATGTGCACGTTTTCAGTCAAACCCTAAAGAAACTCATCTAAAGGCTGTTAAAAGGATTTTTAGGTACTTAAGACATACACCTGATCTAGCCTTATGGTATCCTAAAGGTTACAACTTTGATCTTGTTGGGTATGCTGATGCTGATTATGCAGGTTTCTTGGTTGATAGGAAAAGCACCTCAGGTATGGCTCACTTTCTTGGACCTTGTTTGGTATCTTGGGCAACCAAGAAACAACTCTCTGTTGCCTTGTCCACAGCAGAAGCTGAGTATGTGGCAGCTGCATCTTGTTGTGCTCAGTTATTATGGATAAGACAACAACTCAAGGACTTTTGTGTTGACATAGGATGCATTCCTATTTATTGTGACAATACAAGTGCAATTAACATTGCCAAAAATCCATGTCAACACAAAAGAACAAAACATATTGACATTCGTCATCATTTTCTAAGAGACAATGTTGAAAAAGGAGTGATCTCAATGAATTTTTGTGCCACTGAAAATCAAATTGCTGATATATTCACAAAGGCATTGAGTAGAGAACAATTTGAAAGGAATAGACTCGAACTAGGCTTAATTAGAACAACCTGACCAACCTGTTCTCTCTCCCTGTTTGCAAAATTTAAAAGTGACGGGTACAACATGTTAAATTTTTGTTTGCAATCAACTTGTGTGCTATGTTTAGCATATGTGAGGTTTGCAACTTGCTGACACTCGTTGAGGTCTAATGAGATTGCCCTTATTGTCCAATGTTACCGAGCAAGTAACCTCAAGAACAAGCATCAGGAACAGGTACGCCTCTTGTTTGTCAAATGTGTGCAACAAATTGAAAACTGCTAATCTCTTCCCGAGGCGTGTGCGGCCTAAATAAATGCTAAAGTCTGTTGCCAAAACAGGCAAAATCTTTTACGGATTTCACACGTCTCTCTCTCCCTTTAAAGCTCTCTTGCTCAAATCTCTCACCTCCACCGAAACTCTCTTGCTTTGAAACTCTATTCAAGAAACCCTAATCTCTCTCCTTCCTCTGAAAAATGGCGTTCCCCATTAGCTTCGAGAGCTCCTCGACCTTGACCCAGGGCAACCAGACACAGGGCACAGCCTTGCAAACAGCCACAGCCCTGTTTGCACCTACATAATTTCTGACGGCCCTCATGGAAGGTAAAAATACTGAACCTCCTCGACCCATTGCCTATAAACATTTTGGGTTTTTGAAAAGTATCGACCTTAGAACAGTGAATTTGAAATTGGAAGACATCCCGTACGAATTTAGGTGGGAATTGATTTTGTTTGGTGAAACGGGCGCATGTCAACCCTAAGAACTTGTTGGGGCATATGAAAGAGAAATTGGGGTTTTAGATGAACTTTTTCTGTTGGACCATGGGTTAGATGGCATCAATTCGTTTGGGCTGTTCCCTGAGCAGGAAACAGGGTCAGAAACAGGGCCTGAAGTTTTTAAGGATGACCTAGGGGAGGATTTGTCAAAAGACAAAGGGGGAAGTAGTGGTCAAATGGAGGAGTCCCCTGTAAAGCCTGCACAAGCCACACCGGTAACACAAATCGGTGAGAAACGCAAAAGGTACAAAATTGTGGCTAGGCATGCTGAAGTACCAAGAACACGACCACCATCAAGGTCTAAAAGCGGCCAGACTGAAGAGCCCTCAAAAAGTGAACCCCTTGTTAAACCAAAACCACAAATCCCCTCTTCGGCCAAACCCACAAACAGACCCACAAGAAAATCAACCCGAATAGCTTTTCACTCCACTCCTCGTCCTGTCAAACAGTCAGCCCCTGTTGTTGAGGAGATTGATTCCTCCTCTGAGCCTTCATCAGATAGCGACACTGAAAAGACTGCCTTCAAACAGGGCACGCCCGTCTTCTCAGATTCCTCAGAGAATAAGCCTCTTCCTACACCAAAACCATCACCCCTCAAAACTCCCAAGAGAAAAGCCTCCCTCAAACACGCCTCCACCCAAGACCCTCCTACTGAGCCCCAACCTAAACGAGCCATGAAATCTAAACCGTCTGCAATCTCAGCCAAACTGACCCAATTGCTTCAGGGACGGGTTGTCAGGGGCAAAATTATAAAGGTCAAATATTTTGAGGAACAGGGACTGGGGGTGTTTCTGCACAAGCTGCATGCACAGGGGTGGTATGAGTTGTTTACAAACACCCAGCTGGGGTGTTCTGTACATAAGTTGGCAGAGTTCTATGCCAACTGCACTGTCACCGAAGGAGTGGTGACAAGTATTGTTAATGGGAAGCAACTTCGCTTTGATGCGAAGATATTAGGGGACATTATGGGGATTCCCTCCACAGGCTTTGATATATATGTGAGGGAAGACAAGACTATTCTAAGGACAGCCAGGCTGCTGGAACTCGCCCAGAAATTTAGCCAGCAACCAAGCCTGCAAGCACCCAAGTCTGTGAAGAAAGGGGACATGACATCGCTCCATCAATTGCTATTTTGGTTTATCATCAAGAATGTCATCCCCAGAGGCCAGGGTCGTAATCTTGCTGATGCCATGGATCAGTGTTTGATGGATCTGATGGACACGGAAGTGCAAATTAACCTTCCTGCCATCATGATTTGACATATTGCAAGAATTGCAAACACCACTAGGGAACATGATCTGAGATACGGCTTCTTTCTGACTAGTGTGCTTGAGCACTTTGGGGTGACACTGCAGAAGAAGGTGGGCGCTCAGTTCATTAATGAGATCGGGAGTAACACCCTTATGGGGTGTGGGTATGCTTTGATTGAAGGGTCTGCCTTAGAACAGGGGACCAGAACACCCCGTCCTCCTGTTCCTGGCAGTTCCTCAACCAAGCTTGAGGCTGCTTTGGAAGAAAACTCTCGCCTCAGTACTGAGCTTAACGCTGTAAAGGCTGCCCTGGACGAGGAAAAAGCTCTAAATGCAAAACGACATGTAGATCTCCTCGCCCTTCTCTCTTCACTTTCAGCAAAATTTTCTCCTTCTGCTCCTTGCACACCCCTCATGAGCTGTTCCCATCTATTGTTCTCATAGCCAGTTCTCACTTCTCTTGGTGAATCAGTTTGTACTCTGTTGCACTCTTTTGATGAATGACAGGTTATCTTGTTTTTTGATTGGCTTTGCCTTGCTTGCTTTCTGTTGTGACTTGCTTGTGTGTGACTAGGATGGCCAATCTCATTACCGTACCAACACACTTGAGTGTATCGCCTGTTGCCTTTCCTCCATTACCCAAGTGGTGGTGATAGCAAACACCCTCTGTTTGACTGTTCGCCCTTACTTTTTAATGATGCCAAAAGGGGGAAGATAGGATGACCAATATTGTTTTAGTTTTGCCATGGACGAGTTAAATTTCTTACACTCTTTCGATACTGACTGCTTCATGTGAATTGTCGGTCCTATAAATAATTGGCACTAATCACTTCAATTGTCTTTGAAAGTCAATATGGTCACTTGGTTTGTCATCATCAAAAAGGGGGAATTTGTTAGAATGTATAAGGTTTTGATGATAACAAATCCAAGTGGTGTAGTAGTTGTTGTTGTTCCAAACAGGCTTTACCAACAGGGTCTTACTGCTGTTCTTCAATATATTAAAGCTGCTTGACTAATGGTTTATCAAGAACAGATACTCAAGTCAGCGATGTAAGAACAACCATGAGGAACAGGCTCTGTAAGGTGTTTTGAAGCATATCCTGTGAAGTGTTTGAAACATAAGATATGTGCAGCTGTGACAAACAGGTTCCATGCGGTGTTTGAAGCATATTCTGTGAAGTGTTTACAGCAAAGTCGTTCTACAAGATGACTAGTGGTTACAACAAGATGTCTTGATTTGATTTGGTTTTATATTTTTAGACTCTTGTTAATATGCCAATTAGAAAGTTTTAATTTACCACTCACTGGAAAAGGTTTTGCTTTTCGGAAAATATTTCGGATCACCCTTCAGAACAACCCTAGGAACAGGACGATCAGGGTGTTTCCCGAATAAGCTGCAAAAAATTGCTTTGCATGATTTTGATCTTTTGGATTTTGAGCAGCTTCTTCAAAGATTTGCAAGAAAGATTTTTCTATGGAGTATCTTATTCCTTACCCTAAAAACGGTTATCAAAAATCTTAAGGGATTTGCAAAATCTTTTTGAATAAAAAGAATATCCAATTTTTGGCAAGTGGATAAGGTAGTTGAGAAAAACATGGGCTAGCTGCTGAAGAACACCGCCTTATGCACGCGGTTCAGGAAGTGTTTTCAGCTCATGTCACCTTACCCCTTGTAGCTAAAGGATTCTATTTTCTCTAGGATTTTAGTTTCCAAAAATTTCAGAAATAGTTTTTCCATCCCTTGTGGGTAAAGGATTCTATATTCTTCAGATTTTTTAGTTTCCAAAAATTTGATGAATTGTGTTCCAAGCACTATAAAAGGCGGCTTCTTACAATCTTGGACACATCGGTTTTCAAAGAGAAAAAATCTGAGTTCATGAGCTAAAACGTTTGAAAAGAAAACCGAGCCTTGTGAGTGAATTAATTGAGCTTTCAAAGTTGGCATACTAGGACTTCATTGTACCCTATATTAGCTTAGTTGAGAAGCATTGTAATAGGGTGTTTTTTCTTTACATTCTTCTTTCACAAGAGTGAGTAGAGTGTGTGTCCAAATCAAGGGGATTTTGGACGTGGGGTAACTCTGTCTTAGGGAAGACAAGTTACGTGTGTTACAAGTTGTAACAAGGTGTGTTACTATTGTAACGTGATTAGCCCGTTTAGTGAAGTGTTTAAATCCTACACGAGGTAGGTCGTGGTTTTTAACCTCAGTTGGGCTAGAGGGGTTTTCCACGTAAAAATCCTGTGTCCATTATTTCCGCATTCAATTTTGTTGGATTTTCGCTTCTGCTTATCTCAGAAACAACCTGTGCGAACAGGGTCTAAGACTGTTTGTCAGCAACTTGCGAAAATCGGACACCACAATTCACCCCCCCTCTTGTGGTTGTGTACTCTCTAATTCAACATAGTCTATGTTAGCGAACCAACTCCGTGATAGAACTAGTCGAAGAAAGGTGCTAATAGATGAATCCGTTGGATTGACTTGACTGCATAAGACCAATTGATCTAGTTGATGGTTGAACTAGGGCAAGTCGGACTTGATCTGATATTTTTTTCAAATGTGATCAAGAAGGTGTGCCCTTATGGAATATGCTTTCATAAAAAATAAAAAAAATGAAAGCAGTCTAGTGGTGGCAGTCAATGACCCATTTAGCATCTAAAAGAACAAGGCAGCAATTAATAACCCATGTAGCATCCAAGGGTTTGTTTGGATGGGGAGTAGGGAGGAGTGAAGTGAGTAACGGATAGTGAATACTCCCCTTTACCTATGTTTGGGAGTAAGAAAATTAGGATATGGAGAAGTTAGGGAGATAACTCTTACTCTCCGTTACTGCCCTCAACGCTCCATTTTCTGACACTAAAAAAGGGGTGTAAGGTGGGAGTATTTTACAGATTTAACCCCACAAATCTAAATGTAATGTATTTTAATCTATTTAGTGACAGCATATGTATCAATTCTTTCGCTTAATCTTATTTATTCTTCTATTCTTTAAAAAAATGGTTAGTTATTACTCTCCATAAACTCCCAAATAAGGGTAGGCAATTTATTCTCATTTACTCAACCTTATTCTTACTTCTCCTTACTCTTATTTACTTTTACTCCTATAACTTACTCTCCTCCCAAATGGAGCCTAAAAGAATAGGGCAGCATATATAGGTCATTTATCGCTCTTATTTTATTGTTCGATCATCTCTCTCCTTGTACTAGTCTATCTCGCTTGACAGAAGCAGCCGCGGCCCAACGATGGGCACTTCTAAATTTTTTAATTTCATCGCTTTCATTCTCTTGTCAGGTGACGATAATAGTCTTCATTTGAACTAGTGGCAGGTAATTGAAAAGCCATCACTGCTGGACAAGGCATCAATAGATCAAACAATGAAGAATCTGTCAAGAGGGAATTTGAGTGACGAAGAGAGAGAATCAAAAGTGTGGCCACGGGAGCACCCCATTCTAGTTTAGATCTGGGGCTTGCTTTCTCTTTTTTAGGATTTTTTTTTTTCCGTCTAAAAATCCTATACTAAAAAAACCCTATAACTAGAACTTGTCCGACTCAACTACGTGACAGAGTCGCCGACTTTGACATATTTTGTCCCGTTAAAAGGAAAGAACGAGTTTAAGCGTCTTCCGAAGTAGTTCGCCTGGTGGTTCTCGATGAAACTGGTCGGCAGGAAATCGAATGATTTTAATTTATATCTGAACCAATTCATAATAGGCCAATCTGATTTAGATACAACCCAAATTTTGTAAATTTGCTTTCTTTTTTTTAACAAAGGTAAGTGGTAAGGTAGATCATGCGCCTCTTCTAACAAGAGCACACCCCATCAAATCAGCACCCATAATAACTTTGAGATCTGAAGAAGGTGGGAACTCCCAGGTAGTGGTTGCTGATAACATTTGTCCCATCTTACTTAACCAATTTGTTGCCATATTAACCTCTCGATAAATATGTGTTATATTAAACTAATCCATTAGACTCAAATATTCGGAGATATCATGAATGCGGAGTTTAATCTTCCAAGGAGTGGATATATTATAATCCCTTTCATTTTTTGTATGACCGTAGCATTGTCAACCTCAGTAATTATGCTCTTCAGTCCTGCTTTTTCTACCTCATGTAACCCATCACGTAATGCTCTTGCTTCAGCAACTAGGATAGAGGAGTCTCCATAAGGCGCTGCTTCCACTTTGATTAGATTACCTGCCCAGTCTCTAATGGTGAAACCACCCGCTGTAGAGTTGTGAAGGAGAGACCCGTCAAAATTAAGTTCGATGAATTCCCAAGGGGGGGTTCCACCTCACAATAAAGTTTAAGGTAGAACAAGGATAGGATACCCCCTAGAAAAGAAACCCTCCGACATGCAAGTTCGGACTTGCTGTTCTGCAAAAGGTTTTTTAGCACAAATTTGAATTCTTATGGGGTTGACATTCTGACTCCGTAAGACGAATACATTCTTCCTTTCCATATAATCCATGTTAGAAAAGCTACTTTTATAATATCCCTAGGATTAGAATTTCAACGATACTTCATAATCGCTTGAGTTGAACATTGATGACCATCAAGTGTCTGATGTAGAGGCACCCACTTATGTTGCTAGGCTAGATTCCAAAGTCTTCTAGTGAAAGAACATTCTCGAAACAGATGATCTATAGTTTCAATATCATCCCCACAAAGTGGACCAGATGGGTCAATTTGCATACATCTTTTAAAGAGAGTCCCACGTCTTGGTAATGCATTATACAATTTTGCCATAAAAATAGCTTATCCTTTGACATCACATCAAGTTTCCACATCCAATTAAATGACCACTTTGGATCTTTGAGATCAAAATTCTTATGAGCTGCCCATGTGACAGTTTTGGTACTACAGTGACCAGAACCCCTGAATCCGCAACAAAATGAGTCGTTAGCGTCAAATTGAGGCAACGGTAACCCAATAATTTTCCGAAGAATATCTTCCTTTTTAACTATTGATCGAATAGTATCAACATCCCAGCATTGATCACTTGTAATAAGGTCACAAACTCTAAGTTGAGGATTGACTATCATGGACATGTCTAGTCCCAATAGATCCACGAGGCTAGTACTATCAATCCAATTGGCCCACCAAAACATAATTCTATCTCACTTACATTCCACCTTACACCTTTCGTAAGCATCACCCTACTTCTTAAAATACTTTTCCAAATAGGTATCAGATCTTTGATATTTATGTTTCGTAATTGCAGCCCACAGCCCTCATTTCCACAAAATAATTTCCAAGCTAATTTAGCATGAAAGGCTAGGTTCACCACATTTGTTTTCATCAATCCCAGACTACCTAAACTTTTAGGTTGATAGATTTTGTCCCATTCTACCATCAGTAGACCATTTTCCTTATCTGATTTCTTCCAAAAGGAACGCCTGATAACTCTATCTAATAGTGTTGTAGTCTTCTTTGGTAATTCAAAACATTGCATTGTATGTGATGGTAAATATTCAAGATTAGATTGAATAAGGACTGCTCTACCTGCTTTTGATAGGTTATTCACTTTCTAGATTTCAATCCTAGCAGTTTCCTTCCCTAAAATAGTGAAGAAAGTCGATGCTTTAAATTTTCCTTGGAAAATATAACAACCTAGATATTGTCTTGGGGAGTCTGTGGGATATTAAACACTTATACAATTGTCTGTTTTCTAGAATTGGACGCATTTTGGGAAACAACAACGAACGACTTATGAAAATTAATGAGTCGGCCTGATAGGTTACAAATCTCATCAATGATTTGTTTAAGCTTAATACAGGAAGAAAGAGTATTTTTGTAAAATAAGAGAATATCATTCGCCACCAAAAAAAAAAATGTAGCGGATGATTGGTGCTCTATGGGAAATTCGAACACCCACAAATGACTTGGGGTCAGTGGCTGATTTGTATAGTACAACACAAATGGCATTCATACACAGGATAAATAAATAGGGTGACAACGAATCGCCTTGCCTAATTCCCCTAGATGGTCGAAATAGACAATGGGATGAATTACTGACTAGCATAAAATACGAAATTGTTGTTACACATTCCTTAATCCAACCAATCCATCTGTGATCAAAACCCATATGAGTTAAACATGCAAATAGAAAGTCTCATTCAAGTTTATCAGATGCCTTTTCTATATCAAGCTTAATAGCTGCCCAAGCTGTTTTCCCTTTTGTCATCTTAAACATATGTATGATCTTATGAGTGACAAGAATGTTTTCATGAATAGTCCCCGAATAAAGGCGCTTTGAAAAGGAGACATTATCTTATCCAACAATGGTCAGAGAAGACAAACGAGAATTTTCGAAATAATTTTGTGAACAGTGGAGCACAAACTAATTGTGTGAAAGTGAGAAGTTGTATGAGGTTGCGACATTTTAGGGGCTAATGTAATGAAGGTATGATTAAGTTCTTTCAATAACTTGCCATGTTGAAAGAAATCCCTAATACATTTTAGAGCTTTCCACCAATTAAATTCCATTAACTTTGGAAGAATCCTGCCCCAAAACCTTGATCTAGGTGTTTTATTCGGGCTAATGTCAAACGTTGCATTTTTAATTTCTTATGTTCTCGGTAACTGAGTTAGTTGGTCATTATCCTATATGTAATTAATGTAGGAAGTCCTAAATCAGGAAATGTTCTTGGCGTTCTCTGTACAGATTTAAACCTCCCTACATAATCTGTTAAAATGTTTTGCTTAATACTATGTGGTTCATCAATCCAAATACTTGCGTCATCGTTTAACTTAGTAATTTCTTGTCTTTTTCGTCGATAATTCGCCTTTCTTTGAAAGAATGTGGAGTTTCAGTCACCATGCAGGAGCCACTCTTTTCTAGCTAATTGGCCACAGTATTTCTGATCAAATAAAAGTATCTCTTCCCTCTGTCTCATAAGCCAATTTAGCCAATCATTGAGACGAAGACTCGTTGGGTTATTAACTAATTTATCTTCCACATAATTGACTTTGTCAAGTTTACATCCAACTCCATCTGGAAAATTGCCAAATTCCGATTTCGCCCATGGTTTCATACTATTTTTAATACCTTTCATTTTTTGAGAGAACTAAAACATCTTAGAGCCTTTCACTGAGATTTCCCAATTCTTAGAAACCATATGATCAATCTCCTGATACTTAGTCTAGAAATTTTGAAAACGAAATAGTAGAGGATTGTGCTGACGATTAGTAGGTTCCGTGGTAATAATAATAGGACAGTGATCAAAAAAGGTGAATGAGCCATGGGTGGTACGTAATTTGGCTATAAATTAACACAATCTTCACGAGCTATCCCTCTATCTGGTCTTTCAAATATCCATGAACCATTAAATTGTTTTTAACAAGTAAAAGCCTTACCATTAACAACAATTGATTCCGCATGAATTGTGGACATGAAGGTTGTAAGTTGTTCGGTCCTACGTAATGAAGGAGGACTGCCCCCTTGCTTATCCGATAGCAGTTCCAACTTGTTAAAATCCTCTACTAACATCCATGGTAAATTAATGACGTTATTCATGCAAAATAGGTGATCCTAAAACAAGTCTTTTTCTCTAGCCTACATCGGGCCATAAGCACCAAACACCAGAATATTTTTAGATTTTCCAAGATCATGAACTAACATATAAATAGCATGATTTTCTTTAGCAAGGACTGGAGCATGGTGTTGTTCTAGAGGACCCAAATTCCTCCTGAATGATTAACTGGAAGGACAAAATCAAAATAATCAAAACTCATTTTTTGAATGACCAGTCGAGTGTTCTTTTCATTTGTCATAGTTTCTAATAAGAGTCGGTCATCTAGTTGAAAATTGCGTTCGAGGAGCTTGACCTCCTCAAGTACTTGAACGTTTTTAGCGCCTTGTACACATGCTAACTTATAATTTGCATTAAATGAGATAAATGCACATATTCTTTATTCTGAGACTAAAAATCGGACCAAGATCATCTATTGTCACAATCCAAATACTTATCCTCATCACACACTGCGCTTTGACTATTCGTCCATCCAAACAAACAATCAATTTTTCACAGTTATTCTTAAAATGGAGTAAGCGCGGCTCATGGAGATAAGTGTTGTTAATAAATGTCCCCTTAATTCCATAAACACCAAACCAGTGGAGAACAATAGACATGCCTGCGAAATACGTAATTCCAAAGACAATGACTATATTCACCGCATAACATTTATAACACATCCAAATTCATGCCACAAAAGCAGGCGTTTCACCGCGAAAACTGTTTGACTCATCAGCAAAAATATAGAGATGATTTAGTCCTCTTCATGATAAGCTTATAAGTAAGACAACTTCAAATTTGATCCATGCCTCAATAGGTATAAAAACAATCACATGTTCTGTATGACAACACAATATAACTCCAAAGATTAGAAATGGGGATCCTCATAGAGTGTAAACCCAGCAAAGAAGAATATACTGAATCTAGGAGTCCTCAAATAATACAATAAAATACAGATAACGAGATACCAATGAAACAACTGTCGGCCACGAACTGGCATTCTGAGAATAGGTCTTGGAGATATTCAACAATGTCGCCATCTGACTCACCAAACATACCTCAATCTGTACACGAACGAGTAAAACTCGGCACCAAAAAATACCTTCCCGATCATGAAAATTTGAACTGGCATGAACTGGTGGATATGTCAGTTGCAACCAGTGCTTTGACCCTCATTAACTGAACCTCCCTTGAAAAATGATCGAGAGTAAGATAGACAATTAGAGGGTAAAAGAAATAAAAAGCCAAGTAGCTAATGGCAACTAGAATAAATACACTCGCAAACATACATTGCATAACTAATAAATACCCATGACCCAAAAAGAAATCTTCAATCGAAGACTTCCAGATATGTGACCAATAGAACAAAACAACCTGACCATCACAACCACCAGGACAGAAAACTAAAGCCTAGAAATCAAAGCCAAATCCACACCCCCAACTAAAAAGAATCCATGAAAAATAGCATAATGAACAATTAACATGCTGCGGATACCAACATAGCCTTTCTAGAGTAAGCAAACAGGTCTCAGTACCAAAGCTACCGTAGTAGCTACTATTTTCATCATGGAACGATGGGTTAGCGCATAAGGGTGGCTTAGTTGGAGGCAAGAGTAGACCCAAATTCCATAGGGTCCTACCCATTATACTTCCCCAATAAAGTGATAACTCCGGTTTATTAGACCCAAACTTATAAGAAAATTGCCTCCAAACATTTAACACATAACAACATGCTGATGTAAATGTGTTAAAGGGTTGGCAGTAAGCTAAACAACATGACGACAAAATCTATAAAGATATAACACCAATACAAAGACATATGTTACAAGCATCTATATTACAACCAACTGATAGCATAAACCTAACAGTCCAACCTGGCCAAAAGCAGCAAGAGAAGGGTTGTCTTAAGCAATCAAAAGGAACATAATACACTATAATCAGTACATAAGACTGAGGCAAAATAAGCTCAATAGACTTATTCCAACCTAAAGTTGATCCCCCTATAATGGACACTTTAAACTTAGAAACAATAATTAGTTAGTAGCCCTAGATAGGCCCTCATCTCCCTCTTCTATCATATGTGTCTTAGAAGATTCAGTGGACATATCCACATCCTGAATGTGGTCTAAGTTCAGAAAAGTATCAGCCATCTCCTCTTCATGCAAGATAATATCCTGAGAATCCTCATAGTCATTCACATTAACATTAGCAGGCACTTCCTTAGGATGAGCTAAGATAAGATCATTAGGAGGTGGCTCATGAGAGGTTCCAATGGAGTTAGAAGCTTTGTCTTGAGACTGAGCAAGAGTGTGAGTAGGTGGTACATTAAGATGCTTCGGAGATAAAACAGGGTCCAGAATTGGGGAGGGGGGGAAGCTTGAAAGGGGAATGCTTGCCTAAGCTTGAGGAAAGCATAGCCAGGAATCTCTTTTCTAGAGAGACTCGTATCCACTGATTTGCTGTAGTCATTGGTTCTTTGGGCAAGGAAGGGTTACTGACATTAACTAGAGCCTTGACATCGGCCCCTCCAAATGTTTCCAATACAATTTTAACTTTAGATTGTAAAGGTAAATCTAGGAACTTTCAATTTGATGAGACTCTGAGCTAGACAAAGCATATACCTCATGGAGACCTTCATAAATGAGGGGAACTTCCGTGGACTTGCCCTTGAAAGAAGTGGCTAAAGACCCTCGAATGGGTTCAGTGACATTAATGTTCACACAGACACGAGCAAATTTGTCTTTCAGATGCAATAAGGTAATTTGGTCCACTTCAATCACATTACCTATTGGTTTAAGGAGATTGACCAGTGTGTTATGTTCCCAAAATTTCCATGGAAGTCTAGACACCCTAACCCACTAGTCATCCCGGCTAATACAAGTGGAATAGGGGTCAGAGAAGGGCAACCAAGGAGGCAAAACTAAATTAATCCCATTAACATGCCAAGATCGTTCTCTCCAGACCATCTCCTTCTCCTCCACATTAGCAAACTTGAATGAAGTCCAATTATTACCCAAGTCAACATGCCTAACCTGACCTCTAATAAATTTCCAGTCAAACTTAGTCTTATTAATGACATCAGCACAGGAACATACTCCCCCCATACCTTACCTACCAGACAGAGTGCTGTGAGCTCATCCATATGTTCAGTAGGAGGAGAAGAGGGTGGACCAAAGAAAGGCAATTCATGAGCCCTAAGGTCTGGACTACTAGGATTACCTATCTCATGATTTGCGAGAGGGACAGATGACAATAGTGCAGGGTTAGCTCTTAGAGCAGTTGGGGAATTTGAAGATTGATGAGAACATCCTACAATGAATTTCATCGCCTTGGCATAGGAGGAACTAGTCTTCTGAATCGGATTGCATGGATGGTCACCTTTACTTCCACCCACAGGATGTGGACTCGGAGGCTTCGAAGTATCACAAACATTGGTATCTTGGTTAACGCTATCATTACCACCATTTTCAGAATTAGTAAAAGACAATAGAGAAGTGGAAGAATTACCAGACATAAGCTAAGGCTTGATTTGAAAATCAGGCAAGGCTGTAAGGAGGTCCGCCCCTAGAACACCCAACACATGATCAACATATAGACACTTAAGAGAACTATACAACTCTCTATTACACAGTAATACCACCCCATTGGACCATAAAAGAATACAAACAAAAAACACACACATAATCGTCAAAGATTTAGTTATGAAACTAAACGAGATAAATCATCATAACCCCAAATCTGCGAAAAGCACATATCACCATACACTGATGACCACAACTACACAACTGCATTAAGGAAAACAAGAAAAACAAATTGACCTGAAGGCTATTGAACTAAAATTGAGAACCAAACATATTTTTAAGTTTCAACTAAAGTCAAATTTACACAAATATGACCCAACAAATTAAAACCTAATAGGCAAGTAGGCTTATGAGGTCACTCAAATGAATATGAAAGCAAAACGTAGCATACTATGATACATATGATGACTTATTTATCAATTATTAGCAGCCAAATCTACCTAAAGGTAGCCTTTTGAACGTAGCCTCTAGCTAATGGTAGCCCTCTAAACATAGCCTCTGTTCTCTTTTTGTGATCAAGAAAAACAATAAGCCGTAAGAAAATATAAGAAGCTATAGGAATCTATATGAAGCTATAAGAACCTATAAGAACTGCAACAAGCTGTGAAAAGATAAACTGTAAGAAACTGTAAAGATATTTATAACGAGTTATAAGAAACATAAAAGATTTTTAAGAAGTTGTAAAGGAATTTAAAGAGATGCTAAAAGACGTAAAAAATTACAAGAATTTATTACAGCTATAAGAAGCTGAAAAGAGACGTAAGGATTTGTAAAAAGCTAGAAACGATTAGCTTATAGTTGTTCATCACCAAAAGAACAGGGCATAGTTGAAAAATTAATTCATATTGAACCAAACAAGGGCCTCATAGTACACACCTCTTTGCTCAATGTGCTACTCCTTAACCTTGACTATGAACCCTTTCAGTGTTCAAAGTTTAAGCACCATAGGTACTCCCATCAGAGGCCTTCACATACAAATTTAGCATACAAAACCACTCTACCATAAGTACTGAACTCTATTAGCCAAATCATAGCTCCAAGACATTGCCCTTCACGAGAAGTCAAAGACTCTAAGTGAGCCTAGTGGTGAAGTCCCCAAGGTAGAGCTCACTTAGAATGGTAAACCTTAAATCCTAGTGTAAATCATTCTCAGGGCGGCTTTACACTTTCGGAGTAATGAATGAAAAACGGAACTGTGACCCTAAAAGTATATTCCTCTCCTCAAAAAACACAATGATTGTTAAGACCAATGAGGGGGCCGGTGGAGGGGGACTGGACAAAGGCGACGAGAAGTGACTATTCACAAACTGCCTTTCTTTTTTAGCTGTCACATACCTTTTATTACTTGCTAGAAAATGTTTACTGTTTTGTCCTGCACTATAGATATGCGGACATCATTGAGGACTCCAAGAAACATGGGAGCCTCTAAGGGATGAAACCACAATGTTCCACTAGCAGGCATAAACGGACAATCAACACCAACTCAAGATCAATCTGAAAAATAGAGAAAAGAAAAGCCAAAATATGATTAGCCAGACGTAGCATCACTTGGTAGGCTTGATCCTCAAAAGGGGATCAAGGTCAAGATTGTTGATCTTTGCAGCAAGCATGAAGTCATTTTCTGTAAGCCCACCTACACATTGTCGATAAGATCATAGATAAGATCGTCATAGTTATGCTGCGTAGTCCCCTTATGAAATCTAAGCAAAACAACAGCGTTTGTGGGTGAAGAAGCAATGTTACCTTAAAAACCTTCTTCAGGGAAGTAGGATATTAAGAGGACGTTTAAAATGTGTTGTTAGCTAATCTGTAACCCAAAAACAGTGGCCCAGGTTAATAATTTTGTAGTTATTCCCAAATGAATAGTTTTAGTTAGAGAGGATAGTTTGTGATGAACAGTTCATCACACAGTCTCAGTCATTCTTACTCATTTCCTAGTTTTTATGAGTTAAGCGAGGTGTCAGAACAATGCCAAGCAACTTTCAGTGCTGGTGTTGTATATCTGAATCTTCTTTGGATTCAGTAAGCTATAAGCATATTCCTTTTTTCTGGCCAGGGAATGTTCTCTCTACAAAGTTGAGCCAACTAGAAGGGAGGGCTCCGAACAAATATATACTGTCTCTCCTTTCCTAATGTTTTCTCATTGTTTTGAAAAGATTCCGGCTCAAATTTCCATATAACACTTATGTGGTGCTTGTCCTAAATAGTAGTCTTCCTACCATACTAGTATGTCTATTTTTTAGTACAGGAAGCTTTGTCAGTAGTAAACAAGATGAGTCGCTCTTGTAGACAAGGCGTGTTCGTTCACTTACAAGCTCGCGTAGCGCTTGCATTTGTCTACAAAGGCTAGGGGCTTATGCACTCTTGTTGCTGTCCACTGAACAAGCATTAGAGCATTGACCGAGTAATTTTGATGGATTCCACCACTTTACCAATTTGTATTGAATAACAAGCTAATGAATCTCCTTCTCCTTCCATTTGTCATTGGACTTTCGAATCAAATTCATTGTAAAACTCGTAATGATCAATTTTATGAAGATCCCATGGTATTCTAAAAGCTGTTGGCATTGATCCTGATAAACCCCCAGTTCATCAGCTCTTCTCCCATCTACCCCACATATATCATTTTGTCTCATAATGCTTTCAAAATTCAATACTCAAGAAACAGCTAGTGTTTTCATAGGTTGGAAAAACTTTTACTATCAAACCCGGTTACATAAAATGTTTATTTTTCACATAATCCCAAGATCTGACAGAACGTGTGGAGCAAAAAGGGAACTCTTTCTGTTATGCATGCAAGTATAGTTCTATATGAAGCTCTTACATCTTAAGGACTTGAACAGAATGAGATGCAGTTATGTCAACCATGAACAAGTAAAATGTTTTCAGTATGGGAAAGTTCCAAGAATAATGCCTTTGGCCCCCGTGTTCCAATATAGTAAATGCCCCACATTACATATCAATGTTCTCGAAAACTACAAGAGCTCCACCAATGAAAGATGACTAAGACATCACGAAGCGTGGGAAGGTACCAAGCATCAACTAAAGCCCACCTACCCTTTGCTCCAATATAGTAATTGCTTTATATTTTATCATGGTATGCCCCCAGGTAAGATTGTAATATCTTCAATCGTCTTTCTTTACCAACTGCTATGGTAGACTGAGTGTGAATAAAGTTAAAAAGGAATAGAGACTGGGTTCAACATCATCAGCATAATGTTCCACTTCTAGACCTGAGGGAAGGTACTTGGTGGTATTGTTCCCCTCCTTTTGGATTTAGATTCCCTGCAGTTGAGAGAGAGGTTGTGATCTGCAATCTACCCATACAATGGTTAAGAATTAGAGCCATTAAAAATTGAATCACTAATGGTGAAATAATCACGACTGCTTAAAAAGCTTCCCAACAAATCTCAGCCACTCCATTGGAGAGATTGTAATGCCCTCTTGATTGCAGAGAATTGCCTTTCATATATGCATGCATGCCAACCAATAATGGTAATTGTTATTGGGTATTTTAAACTTCATTAAAATAATTTCATGTTCTCAGCCCCATAGAAGCCCGTCTGAATTTAATTTTGTTTGTTTTAAATTCTTCGATAGTTTCCTATCTGTTTGAGGAAATGGAAAATGGAAAATCAAATTAATTAAACAACAAGAGCCTTTTCGCTGACTCCTTCCCTCGCTCATGTTGGTGGGTCTTAGAAATGGTGGCATCGTAACATGACTATGATTCGTGGCACATGGTAAAGACCAAACTATTATTCAGGTTCTAACAAACCTTTCTGAGTCTTTCAATAGAAAAGATGAAATTAGGGATGGCTTTCATGTTATGATCAATTGTAGTAACTCTTACAAGCAGATTCATTTTTATACTTCAGATGTAACCTCCTTTATTGGGAATTTATAATTTTAGATTCCAACGTGCCACACGATTCCCCACTACAGCAACCTAGAAGAATTTTCTAATTTCTAGTTGTTAGCAAGCAGAAACATGCTCACGGATGCAGTTAGATACAAGCTCATTATTCATGTGCATAAAAGTCTTAAATAGCCAATTCAACTCTGTAATACAGTAGATAGTGAAAATGGGAAACAAAAAATTGCCAATGCTTACCAACATCATGTGCCCATATATTGATTGTTACATAGTTCCAAGCCATAAGATGGAGCTCCAGATGGTGATTAGCAATACACAGCGAAAAAATGAACCTTAGTGCTCTACTGCATTGCAAGACCTCTATGATGGCTCATACTTGGATTTATCAGTTCGCATATGTAAAACTCGAATTGCCAGAGCATTGACTTTTAGTCAAAAGGCAGTCATGAAGAACTGCTACACCTTTTGCTTCGGCAACATCAGCGACAGCCTGAAAAAGCTCCAGGCCTTTAGTAAAAGTCTTCAGTGTCCATGATTGACTCAATTTCAATTTATCACTTTCCTTAACCAGATTCCAACCACAAACCTATGCAGGAAGACTAATATGTCAGTTCAGATTGAAAGCAACGCAACTGATGCATTGCTAATGACAGAATGCTGTTTTACTTGCTAAATCCTCATCACATAGATATAATGTAAAGGAATATAATTCAAAATAAAAAAATAACAGAAATGAAGCTGAGGTTCAAACCTTAGGGAGCAATCCATTTGCGAACTCTTCACCTATAGGTCGCAAATCCTTTGTTACAAGAAACACATTTCTTAGCTGACAGATCTGTAAATGACAACAAATGTTTTAAAGAAGATACATAAGTCAAGAAGACATCATTGCCCATCCCTTAAACCTATCTAGGATAGGCATATGTCCATTTTCTAAGCAAGTAGGAAGAATGCTACATACCTAACCTTAGCTACCTAAGGTGACTTGTGAATGGGCCAATAATGCAATATAATATCAAATGGCAACCATGCAAGCACTCAATTCATGCTTGACTTAGTGAATAATGCAGGAAAAACATTAGAATGAACTGCACTGAAAAACATGCATATTAAACCGAAAAACAACATTAGAAGCTGACAACACATTTCACACTTCTTATGTAGGAAAACAAAAAATTCAGAGTCAATCAAACACTTCCAACAGAGAATCCCAACACAACAGGACCTTCACATAGACATGCATGATTGCATCAACTATAAGGGATTATTTTGTTAGCTTATTCAATCAAAGAGCCAACCAGATGTGGAATCCACTAATCAACTGCAATGATGAAGCAGATTACCCCTTTTATTTTTCAATTTCCTATCCAAAGGATAAGTGAGCACCTATTCTCCCAGAGTTAGACCAATGGGTAGGCCCTTTTTTTGGCATTGGTCGGCGGCTAGGGGGCAGGAGTTAGTCTTACCGTTACAACTAAAGTGCGGACAGGATGTTTCTATTTGTCCTTACATATCCGGAAAGTGTCAAATTCTACTACCTACTACATAAAAAGCAGAGGATAGCTTGAATCAAAACTGCAAAGCATAATTATGGCAAGATTGGAATAGTCACATCCCTTACATAATGATAGACTAAATAGCCGGGTTAAAAAATCTAACCGTGGGGTTTGAAAGGAGTAAGAATGCAATTGATGGGCATATCCTACCTAAATTTTTTGCCTTAGCATTGTACAACGCCTATCCTTCGGACTATGTTATCAAAATATGAGCTAAAACATTAGAAGGTACATGCGCCGAAGCAGTGCAAAAGGTTCTAAATTTATGAAGTCCCAGATTTTGAGAGCACATGGTTATGTAATATTCCATTAGTTCAGATACTTGAGCTGTAATTGAAAAATATGTTTTCTCACACCATATCCCCATAGGAAGGAATATAATCCAATGTATAGCACTCATCAATAGTAATGGAAACAAAGAAATAAATAGGTTGTTTATCGATATTCTTGTAAAATACTAAAAAATATAGTCACACTGGTGCATTTATATAGCAGTTATGAGGGACAACCACATAAAATGCTATACAACTCCATGCCCTGGGGTTTCATCTGAGCAGGGAGAGGCAAGCCATATGTAAGAACCTTACCCCTAAATTTGCAGAAGTCAGCTATCTAATAAGTGAAGAATCATCTAAAATCCTATGAATAAATAAAATCGAAAAAAAACAAACAAGAAATTAGAAAAAAATAACTTGGCAAATTCTCAGTTAGTTGAAAATGAAGAGTAAAGGATATATGATGCTTCAAGAATGTCTACAAGAAAAGAACTATCATTATTTACTTGGCATTGGCTATAGCTCAGAAGGATGAAGGGACAGAGAATATAGAGGAGACCACCGATCTTAGAATCTTAGCTTATGCTGTAAACAGATGGCATTCTTTGCTCAGCAGTCTAAGCTATTTCAACCATAAATATCAAGGCTAACTACTCAATCTTCAGGGATCCTTGCTACTTAGCTGTAGCAAGACACAATATTCAGAATAATAGAATATTTTCATCTTAAGAACTAATAACATAATGGTGATACACAAACTTAATGATGGAACTGTGAGGGGAATCACAAATACTCAAAGCTGATTTCAAATGCAAAACTAAGCAAGCTGACATCAAAGTTGAGTTTAAGTGAAATCATGATTGAATGAATGGATAAAGGATAATTTAAACTCTTACTTAGATACAGAAACACCACTAAGTTTGAGTTTAGGGCCCTTAACCATGTAACACGCCTCTACCCCCGAGAGGCATCACACTGCCAGGATCTCCCAAGGGAGACCCCTAAGGCTGACATAACTAGAAACTTCTTAGAGATTCAACCTAACTTTTAGTTAGAGAATCCTGGAAAAAAACTGCAAGAGTTCCATCTATATTTGTAACATTTGTAAATGTTCAAAGTTGCACTAAAGGGGTATCTGAAGATATTACAACATAATTCAAAAGAAATTAGGAGTTTCCCCACAAGTCACACACCCGGGGTTGTGGTTTATGCCATTACATAACATATGTTCAGTCATTTACAAAGTTCGAGACACGGCCTAGAGCCGACTATATATTTACATGACATGTTTTTTCAACAAAAAGAAGAAGACAGGCAGCTTCTCAAAAGACTCTACAGACAAGTACTACGCAAGTCTACGCCAGGTAGTAAATGCGTTCGTTTAATCATCACCTGGGGAAAAGGGGGAAAAGAATTGGAGTGAGCCACCACATGCTCAGTGAATGTTCCTCAACTTCTTAAAACCAAAACAGTTGCAGGCAGTAATACGAATAATAGCCACATATGACGTATTTACATAGTACTATTATCGTATTAAACGACAGAGAATTTCATTAATTCCCAACTACTATGCTATTTGTATAATACGTAATTTATGTCTTGTCTATCTAATCACTTTGAGAGATACTTAAGCACATGGAGCAAAGATTATGCAAGGAACTTTCTTTCACAAGATATGCACATTTAAAAACTCAAATGGTTCTTTCACAGAATGTATGCTTTAAAAACTTATATGTTCCATGTATTACAAGGATATAGCCATACTTTATTTGACATTTCATTCAAACTATACTTTGAATCTCATTTATAAGATATGCACAGGATATGCACAAGAAACTTTCTTTCTTTTTCTTGTAAACACTTTACTTAGCCTCTTGAGGCTCATATTCTTTAAAAAGAAATTTCTTTCGTATTGGTCCTTCAATGACTCTTATAAGCTTTTTGAATCTTATTCGAATTGGCCTCTTAATGGCCCTTAAAACCATTCTTTTTTCCTGAAATACCTAAAAAGGCGAAATGCCGATAGCTTTTCTTGCTTATTAGATAGAAAAAAAATACTTTGGGCATAAGATCATTATAATGTGCTGATGGGTGAGATCTATTCTCAACCCCTAGTGAGACTATCCTCACTCATAAGCTCTTACTCCCGGGATAGTAACATAAATAGACCTACACCCTCGTTAGGGTCTTCTAGGGTCTCCCATTACTAGGACATACTCTCTAGGCTAGGGATTCCCCTGTTCTAGGAGGTTCACTCCCATCTTGCATATGTCCCTAGGCACGTTATCTCATCCAATTTAAAACATATGGCCATAGCGGCTAATAAGTTTGCTGTCTCTCACGGCAAAACCATTTATCACATAACTCACTCCTTTCTATAGTTCTTTATGCTTTAAAACCTACATTCGTATAGTTAAAAATAGGCCGTTGTTCGCTAATAGTTACGGCCACCTTTATTTTCAATCATGAAAAACGTTCTTTTTCAAAACCTCACCCTCACACACGTGATAAAACTTAATGACATAAAGGGGAGGGGTTCACACGTAATACATTCAAACACTTAATAATTCAACTTGGCAGAATAAGCCACACATGGCCTCGCAATCCACACAATTGCGGTCAATCACAACCCAGGCTCCCTCCTTACACAACACCGACCACAAAGAACCTCAAAACTCTCATTAATTCATCATCAAGCCATCCAACTACCAACTCGGTTTCAATTCCATAACAATAGCATGACATCATAAAAGTCATAAAGGAATGAGTGTTAGCGACATATAAACTTACCGAGCCAACAACACCCATCGAGCGACACATTATGGCAGATATAAATATATATAGTTCATTAACTTAAATGAGGCCCTCAACGGACCGGAATGAACAACAAGGCATGAAACTAACTTGCATCCATAACTCACAATTAGAGAATAAGCGTGCCTATTCTATGTCATTTTCAAAAGCAAATCTAGTCTCATTAAGGCTCTCGAGTTTATTTTAATTTAACCAAGGTCATTGGGTCGTTTTAAGGTCATTTCAGCACGAATCAACCAATTTAGCATGCATCGATTTAAGGTATTCTTAGGTCGTTTCAAAGGCCATTCTTAAACATGAATCAACTGACTTAACACGCATCGATTCAAGCATTCTTAGGTCATTTCAAAGGCCATTCTCAAGCATGAATTAGTTAACTTAATGGGCATCGATTCGAAGCATTCTTAGGTTATTTCGAAGCCACTTTCAAGCATGAATTGACTAACTTAACATGCATCGTTTTAAGGCATTCTTAGGTTATTTCGAAGCCACTTTTAAGCATGAATTGACTAGGCTAACAGG
Source organism: Carnegiea gigantea (assembly GCA_029747015.1). NCBI lineage: Eukaryota > Viridiplantae > Streptophyta > Magnoliopsida > Caryophyllales > Cactaceae > Carnegiea > Carnegiea gigantea. Next base: position 155,350 of record JAKOGI010000228.1, read on the forward strand.
CATCGATTTAAAGTGTTTTTTACGTACATAATGCCCAATTTGCTAAACATGAAAACATCACATTCTGTCAATTTAAAGGGCATACTTTCTATCCAACTAAGAAGAATGTCCTAACCTAATTTAAGCAACATCTGAGGCATAACAATAAGTCCAATTAGCATGCATCAATTTAGGACATTCTGAGGCACAAAATTAGTTTGGTTCTGGGCAGTTTTAGACAGCAGCTATACATGCATAAATCTAGCTGAATTTAGTTGAAATAAAATATGCATAATCAGTCACCATGTTCTTAATGAACTAACTAATCTCAAACTACCATGCATCAGCACTTAAGGGCTAAAACCTTTTTAAAATTGCTAATACTTAGGAGAAGAGAAACACTTACTTTGATTTAGCTTAAAGCCAACTTAATTAGCACCAATGCACGCCCAAACTGCTGAGACCGAACCCTACCTCAAATGCCTTGCTAAAACTGAAACCCTAGCTCCTAATTTGAAGGAGTTTATGTGTGGTTTGGGTCAAATTCGACCCCTTAATTTATAGAGGAGGTTGGGCTTGAGGCTCCTGGCTGAATTTCGGCACGTGGGTGGCGGCCAGAGGCGGCCACAAACATGGTCGAGTAGGTTTAGGTTCGCGGTGATTTGTGGAGGAAGGGGGATGGTGGAGATGGTCGGCATTGCTGGGTCGCGCGCAGGGCCATCGTGGTCCCCCCTGGCTTAGGTGGCGACATAGGTAGAGGAGGATGAAGAAGGCAGGCGATGGTCATCTGGTGTCTGCGTGGGGAAGAAGAGAAGAGGGGCAGGTGAGGGGTCGGGTTAGGGACCCCGATGACCCCCCTTTTTACTCCTTTCTTTTTCATTTTCTTCTGTTCAATTACTGCAATAGCTAAGTTCCTTATCCTAAATATGTTAATGTTCAGTCTAAGCTTGGGTTGAAATATCCTAAAACTGACGTCCTAATTAAATTCGAAAAACGACTAAATAAATCGAATAACGATTAACGATAATAATAATAATGATGATGATGATGATGATGATGATAATAATAATAATAGTAGTAGTAGTAGTAATAATAATAATCATGATGTTGTTTTTAGTAAAAATAATTGTTAAATATGCACACAGATGACTTAATATCCTTGATGAAAAATAGTTAAAATGCAGCCTGGTGAACTTAGCAACTGAAACAGTTAGTCAACAACAGAAAGAAAGTGCGGCTCTTACATAACCCTAATTAGGATACAGAAATACCACCAAATTAAGTGTTAACACTTTACTTATTCACCACCTTAACCGACCTAGTTAAGGATAAGCAAGCTAAGTATTTAAGGGGGAACAAAAGCAATGCTCTCAATTCTGGTTTATATTTCAATATCCAAGTATGCTTTCAAAATGAGACTTCTAAAGGCCTTATACACACGGCCTAGGCAGTAAAACCAGCTAAGGGAAATGTGCCATCTTTGAAAACCTGTGTACCACCACAAATATAAAATCTTTGCCCCTTTGGGTTCTAGGTCAACCCAAAATGAAGTCCATGCTTACATCCACCTAAGGTAGCGTGGGAACTAGAAGGACTGTGTATAAACCGTGGGGTAAAGTGTGACTCTTGGCAACTTAGCACGTTCCACATCTCCTTAGGATGTCTTAAACATCCTTCTCCATTCCAGGCCAACAATAATGTTCCCTTAACATAGTTAAGGTCTTGGATTCACCAAAATGACCAGCCAAGGAACCTCCATGCACTTCTCTAATTACAAGCTCACGAGTGCTACACTTAGGGATATGTAACCGAGTACCCTTAAACAGAAAACCCTCTTGGATAAAGAAATCTCGCATGGGGTGCTTTTGGCATTCAGAATATAACTTCCCAAGGTCTTCATCTTTAGCATATAAACTCTTTTGATGCTCAAAGCCAAGAACATAAGCATCTAATCGGAACAAAAGTAGATACCTTTGAGATAGAGCATTGGCACCTCGATTGAGTTTTCCAGATTTATGCTTGATTATAAAATGAATGACTAAAGAAACTCAACCCACTTAGCATGACATGAGTTTAACTTGTGTTGCCCTTGAATATACTTCAAAGCTTTATGGTTAGAATGCAGAATAAACTCACTTGCAATCAAATCATGACTCCAATGCTCTAAACACCTCATGATTACATGGAACACTTTATCATAGGTGGAATATTTTCTTCTTGAATCACATAACTTCTCACTAAAGAAGGCTAAAGGTTTACCTTCTTGAGTAAGAACGCCACCTATACCAAGTCCAGAGGCATCACATTCAACTTCAAAGACTTTTTCAAAGCACAGCAAGGAGAGAACCGATGCTCGAGTAAGTCTTTTTTTAATTTCTTCAAAGGCAGATAGGGCTTTGGAGGTCCAAATGAGTGATGTACCCTTAATAACCTCAGTCATGGGAGCCATAATAGTGCTGAAACTTTGAATGAATCTCCTGTAAAAGGAAGTTAAGCCATGAAAAGCTCGGATATCATGAATGTTCTTTGGAATAGGCCATGATCGAATAGCATCAATCTTGCTTTCATCTGCCTTGATACCATCGCCGGTGACAATATAACCTAAGAATGTTTCCTCATGATGAAAAAGGCACATTTCTTAAGGTTACCAAATAATCTCTCATGTTCCAGAACAAGCACAACTTGAGTAAGATGATCTTGATGTTCATGCTCATTCTTAGAATAAGTCAAGATGTCATTGAAGTAAATTACCACAAACTCACCTATGTACAACCTAAACACTTGGTTCATCAACCTCATGAATGTACTTGGGGCATTTGAAAGACCAAAGGGCATAACCAACCATTCACAAGGCCCTCCTTTAGTGTTAAAGGCTGTTTTCCACTCGTCAGCTTCTCTGATTCGAATTTGGTAGTAACCATTTTGAAGATCAATCTTAGAGAACACTTGAGATCCATGCAACTCATCCAGCATATCTTCAAGTCTAGGAATTGGATATCTGTACTTGATGGTGATTTTGTAAATGGCCCTGCTATCCACACATATATGCATTCCTCCATCCTTTTTAGGAACCAAAAGAGCAGGCACAGCACACGGATTCAAGGACTCTCGAATCAAGCCCTTAGACACCAACTCCTCAACTTGCCGTTGAATCGCCATGGTTTCCTTGCGATTCATTCTATAAGCTGGCTTATTAGGTCGGATACATCCAGGAATGAGATCAATATATGTTGGGATATTTCAAGTGTAAACTAAAAGCCGAAAGTGTACAGCTTTCACTGTAGTACTTGAGGGTCATTTCCTCAGGGACGAGGATAAGATTAAGGTCACTAAAGGTGGATTACCTAATTAACTAAACTAAACCAAATGAAATCATTCAAAGAAATCTAATATCCTAATTCAACTAAGAATTCAACCAAACATTCAACTAAATATAAGCGTGCAACTTAAGTTAAATGAACTTAAACGAACTAAACCTAAGCATTCAACTAAATATAAGCGTGCAACTTAAGTTAAATGAACTTAAACGAACTAAACCTAAACATTCAACTAAACCTAGGCATACTAAGGAGACTATGCATTCAACTCCATTCGCCTAAAATTAAAACCCTAAAATCTGTTTAACAATTAATCTGAAATAACTTAAAACCTAGAATTAACACCATTCACCATTCAACACTACCAAAATCATAGCAATCAACCTTATTAATCTGAAACTATCAAATCTGAGATAAACAGCTGAAACCACCAAAATCTAAAACTACCACAATCAAATTACCAGAGCAGGCAACACTTAATCGAAACCACATCACTAGGGGAAGGGGAATCAAAATCAACAGAACCATACTTCGTAGCTCATCAGCAATGGCAGAACCACCATGTAAAATGGCCTTAACTAGAACAACAGCAGATATAGGTGAGTGGGAGCTGCATAACAGAACAGAGCAAAAGAAACAGGGCAACAAAGGCAGCATTCCAATCTGAGCAACGGCAGGACCAAGTCGATCCATTCACTGTCAAAACATAAATTAAAACAAACACAACAAAACAAATGAACTAACTGCCTCAGATTATGTGATGGAGGAAGAGCTGGAATCGAGCTCCATGGTGAAGGGCAGAGAACCGAAACAGGGGAGGGAAAGAATTTGCAATTTATCCAAAGTGAAACCCAAGATTCGTTCAATATCAAGCTGAAGATGGTGATAAACTACCCAAATCGACAATTTAAGCTCCAAATATACGAAATTGCGAGCTAGAAGAAATAATTCTAATACTGAAAGTTAAAATCGGAAAAACAAAAATTAAACGCTAAATTCCTAACAACTCGAATTAAAACCCAATAAAAAACTAAAATTAAACCTAAAAACAAAAACTAAACGTAATTGGTACCTAATTGCTACCTAGATTGTACCTCTCTTCGCCGCTGCCCTTCGTTTTATACCCCAGCCTAGCTTCAATCTTGGCCGTTCAATCGTGTGTGCCGTGGACGGTGGTGATGGATATATGCTGGCAGGCTACGTGGAATTCAGATGGAGGTGGTGGTGAATGGTTATGGTGCGTGGTTCAGAGAGAGAGAGGAGATCAAATGAAGGTGAAAAAGATGGGAGGGGTTATCAGGGAGTTCTGGTGTCTTAAGGGTCTGAGGAGGGAGAAGATGAAGGAGATAAGTGAGGGGGTGAAGTGAGGATCACGTGAGGCGCATGGGGGGTAACAGGTCATGTGCACGGCACGTGAGGGCTGGCTATTTTAGGTTTTATTTCTTTTTTTCTCTTTATTGGGCTAAATAGACGGGCTTTTGGGATTGGGTCGGGTCAATTTAGCCCAGTTCTTCATTTCCGGTATTTTTATCATTTTTCTCGCATTTTTCCATAATTATTCTCATTTTGTTCAAAACCTACAAAACAAAATAAAATCAAATAAAAACCTAAAAATAACAATTATGATGAGCATAAAACTGGTGTAAAAGTACCTTAAAAATAACACATTTGTGGCACGAACAAATGCCTTCACACTAAGATTTTGCTCGCCCTCGAGTAAAATAACTAAACTAACTAAAAGAAAATGAAAAATGAGAAAAAGAAAATCCTACTCACTGTCGTAGGAATCACGGTTGTATTTAGCGTATGTAACAAGCCATTTAAACCCCTCGGTCTCTCAAGGGGACGAGTGAGGTCTCGTGAGGGTTTTCAGGCGAAATACCCACAAAAATTATTTCAAAAAGAAAAGAAAAGAAAATCTTTTTGATTTTTTTCCTCAAAACTAATATGTACAAAATTTGGGAAAGATATGCACACGTTCTAATCAACTAAATTATCCATGAAACCACATTATTGACCTATATATGCACAGAATGTACTTCAAAGCCCTCTACCTCCTAAATGATATCAGAGCACTGACTTTTCACCCCATTGAACATCAAAATTCCGAATCCATCCTGGTACTTGTGTGCAAGTGTATCATCATCCCAGGGCTTAGATTTACCAGAATTAGGCTCAATTCCACTTGGCTGACACAACTACATTATTATCATACGAACTTTGGAGGCAAGCTTTCGCAGTAGCAATATTGCCTCAAGGGATAACACCCAGTAGCACGTGCCCCGAAGTGTAACGCCTAGTAGCACATACCTTAAAGGGATACTTGTCATTCCAAATTTTATTCCATCTCTTTTTCTTTTCTTTCTTTTTTTCTTCTCTTCATTTATAATACACTTCTTTTCTTCAATCTGTTTTTTCAGAGTAATCGTGTCCTAAGTTAGTGGGAGAATCATTTATGGAAACCTAAGACCTAAAGATAATGATGAAGGAATAAACAAGGACTAGATTACACAATCTATACTGAACATTGGGATTAGAACTAGGGCTTAGAATGTCACACTAAGGTTGGAGACTTCTCATGCACATCCTACTTATATACTAGCTAATAACCAAAGCACATGGGATTCAAGCTAATCAGACATAGTACAAACGCTTCCCAAAAACAAAACCAAAAATCTTTCTGGATTTTAGGGGAAAAAAATGGGCACTTCACCCCCAGACCAAAACTTCACAATGTCCTCATTGTGGGAATTAAGGCGCTAAAAAGCAAGCGTATAAGCTATACAACCATAAAACCACGTTAAACTACAAATATGTACAAACTAGGACACCAATAAAAATAAAAAACAAAATCAAAAACAAACATAAAATCATCAAAATCAAAATCTGAAAAGAAAAGCGACAAAACTAACTCTAAAACCAACCAAACCACTAAATGCCCAAAATCAAAACTAGACCAAAACAAAATAAGACCCAAACACAAAAAATCAAAAAGGAAAATAACTAAATAAAGAAAAATAAAAACCAAAACCTGACAAAAGAAAACAAAAGCAATGAAGGCCAAAACAAACATAATCACCCAAAAGAAAAACAAAACCAAACCAAGGACTCACTAAACACCAATCTAAATCAAAAGAAACCTAAAACAAAACAAAATACAAAAGAAAGAAAAGCTAAGTACAAAACAGAAAGAAAAACACTAAAATACCAAAAAGGAAACAAAAAGAAACTATTAAGCAAAACAAGACCAAAGGAAAACCAAAACTCACTAAACTAAGGAAACAAGACAAATTGAAACATAAAAAAAAAACAACCCTAGATATCCACAACTAACAAATATTCACAACATCATAACACAACCACGGGTGATCATAGCCCACACGCCTTAACAAATCCCAAATTGCTCCTCAAGATTGATCACCCGTATATTCACAGTCTTTATCATACACAACTAGGTACGAAAAGAAAGAAAAGAAATGAAAAGATAAGAAGGGAGGGTGGAGCGATCATACCAGGTTGGATACAGCTTGTACCCAAACTATGCCTCACGAAGATTATGCAATATGACGCTTATGGAGCATCAGCCACTCCATATTAACCTGAAAACTGCTACTCAAATCAAAGCTCGTCAAAGCACATAGCAGCTTATTAAACGAAGAAGCCCAACTCTCAATCACATAGAAACAGTGAAAAGTAATAAGTTAGAGCCAAAAAGAGTACATCCACTTAGCCAACAAAGCACAGGTAAGGGCCCGCTTCAACTTATCAAACAGTTGGGCCCAATCAGAAAGGAAATGAACATACTCAGAATGAGCCAGCATTGAGGTCATTTGCCTAGAAACTATATCAGCATAAACGAGCAGTCTAGGCAACATAGGGGGTGCACATTTCACAAGTCTGTTAAGTCCAATATGCGCATGAGTTTGGTCTAAAGCAAAGTTCTTAGTGGTAATGATCTCAGACTCAACAAATTCAGACTTGCAATATTCAAAAAGGAAGTCAGTTTGGATGGGGTCAAAAGAGAAACACTCATAATCAACACAAAAACCCTCATTAGAACATCCATGGTTATCTCATAGGAAAAAGATTCGCATTCCACATACAGAATATTATCATCTAATTTAAATAGAAGGTCAAGAATTACGGAATCAAAAGAGAATGATTCATATTCGATATGAAATCCCACATCAAGACCTTTAGTAATATCAAGCTTACATGAAAAAGATTCATATTATGCATAAAGAATATCATCGTCAAAGTCCAAAATATTGAGTTCAGTTACCTTATCACACAACTTCTATGAAATATCTTTCAAATCATCTAAATCATGAGGCTCAACTTCAAGTGTGATGCTTATATCTAACTCACTAATAGTATCAGATTGTTCACCCACATCAAATTCACAAAAGTCGTTCAAAGTGGTGGGTGGGTTGGCATAAACTAGGACATCATCAGTGATGCCCTTAGGTGAGCCAGTGCAGGGTGCAAGGTCAGGTGATAAAGACATAGAAAGGTCACTCTCTTGATCTAGACCAGGCAAATAGATGTCTTCATTCAAATCAAGCCGAGCAGAATAAGAGGGTTCAAAATCATCATAGAGACTAATGTCCGGTTTAGGAGATCCTAAGCTAGCATCAGTCTCACTATAAGTCTCCCTATTTTTATTAAAACATTGATAACATGCAGCAATTCTCTCTTTCATTGTCTCTATCATTTGATCAGTCAATTCATTAGTCTTCTTTTCAAAACTCACACACGTAGCATCAATATAAGCACGAAAAGGACAAGTATGAGCATCATGATAAGAAGATTCACAATAATCGCACAAAACAGGAGGCATATAATAGTCATATGAGTCATTTGAATTCATGAATTGGTCTGAAGGGTAAGAATTAGCATGAAAATCATACTCTCCATGAGTTAGGTATCTAAAAGGCTTTTTAGCTTATTCAAATGCATAGGTTTCCCAAGCTAATTTTCAAAGAAATCCCAAACCTCATTTTGAGTTTTAGATAATAATTTTGCTAAACCTTCAGAAAAAATTGATTCAACATAACCTTTCGACTCTACATTTAGACCCACAGCAATGACCTCATAAATTTCCCATTTTGCAAAATTATGATTCAGTTAAGCATGATAATTATTAAGTCTTGAAAAATAACGCCAAAAAGGTTCATGCTCATATTGCAGGAAATGGAAAACTGGCATTTGAAGTTTTTTTTAAAAAAAATTTGCCAAGTTTTTCAAATTTTTAGTGGTTTTCAAATTTTTCTAAATTTTTTTCAATTTTAGGCTTTTTAATTTTTTTAGTGATTTTGAAGTTTTTCTTATTTTTTTTGGATTTTAGGCTTTTCTAATTTTTTTTGGATTTTTAAAAATTTTGAAGAAATGAACTAAGCTTAGTAACAATTAATGAAATAAACAAAGCAAGATGTAACATATGCAATTAATAAGAAAGCGGTTAAGAAAATGAAAATATGACCTAATCTTATGCCGTCGTCCCCGGCAACGGCGCCAAAAACTCGTTGGGATATTTCAAGTGTAAACTAAAAGCCGCAAGCATATAGCTTTCGCTACAGTACTTGAGGGTCAACCAAACATTCAACTAAATATAAGCGTGCAACTTAAGTTAAATGAACTTAAACGAACTAAACCTAAGCATTCAACTAAACATCCAACTAAATATAAGCGTGCAACTTAATTTAGATGAACTTAAACAAACTAAACCTAAGCATTCAACTAAACGTAAGCACACTAAGGAGACTATACATTCAACTCCAATCTGTTTAACAACTAATCTTAAACAACTTAAAACCTAGAATCAACACCATTCACCATTCAACACTGCCAAAATCGCGGCAATCAACCTTAGTAATTTGAAACTACCAAATCTAAGACAACCAGCTGAAACCACCAAAATCTGAAACTGCCACAATCAAATTACCAGAGCAGACAACACTCAATCGAAACCACATCACTAGTAGAAGGGGATTCAAAATCAATAGAGCTATACTTCGTAGCTCATCGGCAATGACAGAACCACCATGTGAAATGGCCTGAACTAGATTAACAGTAGATACAGGGGAGTGGGAGCTGCAGAACAGAATAGAGCAAAAGAAATAGGGCAGCCAAGGCAGCATTCCAATCTGAGCAACGGCAGGACCAAGAAGATCCATTCACCGTCAAAACATAAATTAAAACAAACATAACAAAACAAATGAACTAATACCTCAGAGGAGGAAGAGTCGGAATCGAGCTCTATGGTGAAGGGCAGAGAACCGAAACAGGGGAGGGAAAGAATTTGCAATTTATCCAAAGTGAAACCCAAGCTTCGTTCAATATCAAGCTGAAGATGGTGATAAACTACCCAAATCGACAATTTAAGCTCCAAATATGCGGAATTGCAAGCTAGAAGAAACGATTCTAATACTCAAAATCAAAATTAGAAAAACGAAAATCAAATCCTAAATTCCTAACAACTCGAATTAAAACCCCAAAAAAAAACTAAAACTAAACCTGAAAACTAAAACTAAACCTAATTAGTACCAAATTGCTACCTAGATTGTACCTCTCTTCGCCGCTACCCTTCGTTTTATACCCTAGCCCAGCTTCAATCTCGGCCCTTCAATCGTGTGTGCTGTGGACGGTGGTGATGGATATGTGCTAGCAAGCTACATGGAATTCGGATGGAGGTGGAGGTGAATGGTTGTGGTGCATGGTTCACAGAGAGAGAGAGGAGATGAGATGAAGGTGAAGAAGATGGGAGGGGTTATCAGGGAGTTTTGGTGTCTTGGGGGTCTGAGGAGAGAGAAGATGAAGCAAATAAGTGAGCGGAGGAAGTGAGGATCACGTGAGGCGCATGGGGGGGTAACAAGTCATGTGCACGGCACGTGGGGGCTAGGTATTTTAGGTTTTACTTCCTTTTTTTTACTTCCTTAGGCTAAACAGACAGGCTTTTGGGATTGGATCGAGTCAATTTGGCCAGTTCTTCATTTTCGGTATTTTTCATGCTTTTTCTCGCATTTTTCCATAATTATTCTCATTTTGTTCAAAACCTATAAAACAAAATAAAATCAAATAAAAACCTAAAAATAACAATTATAACGAGTATAAAACAGGTGTAACAGTACCTTAAAAATAACACATTTTTGGCGCGAACAATATAATGTTGGATATCTCTTTTAGGAGGTAAACCCGTGGGTATCTCCTCAGGAAACAAGTGACAGAACTTTTGTATGAGTGCTTTAGCTATAGGGTGAGTGGGTAAGGGAGTTTCTAGTTCATCTTGTATACTTAATATCCCCTCTCTAAAGGCCTCGAATTCATGTTAAGAGGCCTTTAACAATGGTTCACTAACTGTAAGAAGCAAATAAGATTGTTTTAACATGTTTTGAGCTTTAATTTGGTGGAGCTTAGATGGGGATAAACGGGCTAGGGTAATCTTCTTACCATCCTTAGTAAAGGAGTAAGTATTCAAGTAGCCATTATGCATAGCCCTACAGTCATATAACCATGGTCTTCCCAAAAGCATGTGATAAGCACTCATGGGAATTACATCACACCAAAGCTCATCGTGGTAGTTCTTTCCAACGGATGAAAAACAAGGCACTGAGAGTTCACTCAGATACCCTTGCTTTGATTCAACCATTGAGTGTTGCAAGGGTGTGGATAAGTCATGGTTTGCAAGCCTAGTTTCTCAGTCATGGTTAGAGAAACCACGTTTGCACAGCTTCCTCCATCAATGATCACTTAACATGCCTTCCCCTGAACCGTGCAAAGGGAGTGGAATATGTTCTCTCTTTGCTAGCCCATAACTACCTTTTGGTTGCTTAAAACTATCCTCAAAACCAACATTTCACCTTCATCAACCTCCTCCACTACCTCCTCTTGCATTTCCTCAACTTCATCCTTAAAATCATCCTCCTTTTCCGCCTCTTCAAACACCTCCTTGACAGCTGTCCATTCAGCTAAGGTTATTACCTTGCGGTTTGGGCAGTCCGAAGGTATATGCCCAAGTCCTTGTCACTTAAACCACCTTTTGTTTCTCATAGGATTGGATTGGATCTATTTTGAGGAGCTTGGATCGAAAGGAAGGGGACGGATTTGGGGCCTTGGATATGGGATTAGAACTCCCCTTGTTGAAGGGTTGGTTATGGGTAAAAGGTTTAGGATTATAAGGCTTAGGGGGATACCTTGCTTTCTTTTGTTGCTCAACCTTGTGAGCAAGCACGCAAACCTCATCAAAAGTAGTGTAAGCTTGCATATCAACCACATTAGTATACCTAGCATCAAGTCCTCCTAAGTATCTAATAATGGTTTACTCTTCGGGCTCTTGAAGATCACACTTGATTACAAGTTTCTCAAACTCACATGTATACACTTCAACATTTAGGTTGCCTTGAGTAAGGTTATGGAATTGAGAATAACAATCTTGGACATAAGTTGGTGGTAGGAATCTAGCCTTAAGCTTGGATTTCATCTTCTCCCAAGTTTTGATTTTAGACTTCCTTTGTCTTACTCGTTTAGCACCCTAGTTAGTCCGTCAAAGGGAGGCGTATTTTCTGCGCCTCAACGCTACTAACTTGACCTTTTTATCTTCAGGAAGATCTTTGTACTCAAAAACACGCTCAACAGTATGTAACCAATCCAAGAATTCTTCTGGATCAAGCTTACCTTCAAACTCCGGGATTTCAACCTTGAAATCATTGGTATTAACTTGGATCCTTGGTTCTAGTCTAGCCATTCTCAAGGGTTCATCTTTACTAGATGAATCCACATTATGGCAAAAAGCTCGTTCTTGCCTCCTAGGATCAGATTGGAGAGGCTCTTCATTCACTTTCTATTTTTGCTTCAAAATGGCTCCAAGTTGTTTTCGTAGGTAGTCATTCTAAGCTTAGAGTTCTTGGTCACGTTGAACTCCCTCATTGAGTTTTCTTATTAACAACTCATTTTAGGCTGAAACTGATTGGCAATTCTTCAAAACTACATCAAATTTCTCTTCCAAACTTATACTACTCCTCATGGTGTATTCGGATGTGTGTTTAAGCTAGAACAAGAGATGTGTTCGGAAATTGATGGGAATGAATCTAGAAAGTGGAGGGACGTACCAGGCCAAGGAGAAACCTAAGCTCTGATACCAAATATGATGGAACTGTGAGGGGAAATCACAAATACTCAAAGCTGATTCCAAACGCAAAACTAAGCAAGCTGAAATCAAAGTTGAGTTTAAGTGAAATCACGAATGAATGAATGGATAAAGGATAATCTAAACTCTCACTTAGATACAAAAACACCACTAAGTTTGAGTTTAGTGCCTTAACCTTAATTAGGATATAGAAACACCACTTAATTAAGTGTTAAGACTTTACTTGATCACCACCTTAACCAGCCTAGTTAAGGATAAACAAGCTAATTGTTTAAGGGGGAACGAAAGTAATACTCTCAATTCTGGTTTGTATTTCAATATCCAACTGCGCTTTCAAAATGAGACTTCTAAAGGCCTTATACATATGGCCTAGGCAGCAAAACGAGCTAAGGAAAGGTTTCCTCCCTCAGAAGGAAACGTCTAATTACACTTAGCTAAGCGCTTAGGACTAATCTAGTTTACAAGCTTGATTAACCTAAGCTAATTACAACCAAAATGCAAGAAAAGTAAGAAAAATAATAATACTTATCGTTAATACGTCTAATTAAACTTAATACATCAGTTTTCTAAGGAAAAGCCAAGAAAAGTAGTTGTAAAGGTGGATTGCTTTTCGGCTGACTAATTCGGGTGTGTGGTGTGTTTTCTCCCTTTGCTTTCTCATTGGTTGCTCTTTCTAAAATGGATTTCTGCAGCAAATCATTGTGTTTCTGGCTATCTTGGACCACGATTGAAGTAATTAAGCAAGAAACCAGCTGAGCAAACCTTCTTAAAGAGGAAAAACTCGTAGCAGCTTAACCGGGTTCTAGAAGCTGATTTTAGCCCATATTTTTCCCTTCTTTCCACCAATCAAAAGTGAGCATGATTTTAATTTCAGGCCATGGGGGGATACCTTAGGGTGTGTACAAACCCCCATATAAAGAAATCAAGGTTAAATCATGTTTAAGTAGGAGAGTTTCCCTAAAACATTTTACCGTGACCAAAACTGGTAGCTTGAACAAAATGGCTTGATCTCTTCACTTTGACTGAGCATGATTGAGTTTTAGTGCTTGGACCTGAAAGTTAACATCCAGAGGAACCCAAAAATACAAAAAGATTGAACTTAAGCCATAATGTAGCTTAAGAAATTAAATGAACAAAACTGGGTATTTTATGCCCAGTCAAACCGGATGCTTCTCCATGACTCTTTTCCAGAATGTGAGTCATTGCCTGGACTTTGGAGCTTGCAGACTTTGGGGACCTTCTTCAGTGTCTTGGCTTAAGGGGATTCTATCACTTAAATATTAAAATAGCTCAACACACAAAATAGCAGACTGAGCTGTTCAGTCTTCACCCTTCACAATAAGAAGTAAAGGCAAAGGCGCATCGGCATAAAAAATTCTCCCAATGACACTAAGTATTTGAGCGGTTGAACCTTTCAATGAACCCAGCAACCCCTGTCTCAGTACGTCTAAACTCTCCATGTAGGGAAAACTATGTTGGCTGCTACATTCTAATTTAGTGTAAGACAATGTCTTTTAATGAGCTCAGCAAATCCCGTTTCAGTACGTTTAAACTCTCAATTCTAGATGCAAAAATGCATCAAATTTTTAAATTTTCAAAATCACATTCCGCAGGTTCATCAGTTTTCATTGGATATTGAAACCTAAAACCAACATTTCAAACAAAAGCCAGAACATAAAATGGACAACCACTAACCCCCCTTCCCCCAAAAAATCTTCTGACCCTCAGCCGAAAGATATTAGAAGTAAGAACTTTCTTAACAAAAAGAAAAGCTGTCACGGGGCAAACTTGACGCAAGGTCGTGATCATAAATAAAAGTTGAACAACAAACCTAGAATTGGTTTTCTTCTCTAATGATGAGAAAATCATTAATTTAATGGCATGGGTGCGCCTTCTACATAGAAGCAGAAGTCGAGAAGAGAAACAACAATCAAATTTATACAACGCCAGATAGAGAATGAAGAGAAATACCATCCATGAGCTGAAGAAATGGGTTGAAACATAGGGTAAACTGCATCTGCGGTGATCAAGAGGATGGCACGATATTAATCGATGTTCGACAGAAAGAGCAGAAATTCATACAGAGAGGGGGAGTGAGTGGGGAAAAAAATTACAATTACAGGGGGTTGGGACAGAGAAAACAGGCATGGGTGTGTAACGGTGCTCGGGCTTATATAAATTGGTCATTAACAAAGACTTACGTATATATGTTTAAATGAGATTCTAACTTAAAATCAAATAATAATGAATGGAGTAACCTACAAACTTATATACATACTCAAATTCTTTAATTTTACTAATGTAGAATGACACTCACTTTCATATTCTTTTATTTTATCAATGTGAGAAAATACCTACTTTCATACTCAATACGCCCCCTCACATATAGGCTATTAACAAGGCCCAACACGTAAATTTTAATTAAGTGAAAATGGTGGAAAATCAAGGTCGAGCAACCCGCTCCAATACTGTGTTAAACTTTTTATATCAATTGAGTCATTTACAAAAAGTCATGTACATAAGTTCAAATGAGATTCCAACTCAAAACTAGTTGGCAATGGCTACAGTAAGTCACAAGCTTATATACACGCTCAAACCCTTTCAATTTTATCAATGTGAGATAGCACCCACTTTCATATTATTTTATTTTTTCAATGTGGGGTAATACCCACTTTCATACTCCAACACAGAACATGATATATTACTGACCGTCTAACTCCACACTCGATGGCATGTATAGCTAATTCAATAGAGGTGCTATCAAAACGTGGTAGAGTGTCCTTTCTAAGTTTTCCTTGTCATTATCCTGTGCTTCTGCGTGTAATTTATTAACAAAAAAGCGTCGTCTTGGTGGCATAACATACATGGATTCAACCTTGGTTTCGCTTCAGTCGACGCAAATCCCAATTATAGCTAATTTATTCCCCAGCCCATCATAAACCCTTTGGACAATTAGGAGTGGCTAATTTGCTTTATTCTTTTAAATCTTGTAAAAAATCTTAATCTTATCTTAACTCTTTAAAAGTGAATGTGGGAAGTTACTTTAGATTGGAGAATGAATGTTTTGAGAATATAAGAAGTTTCGTTTCAGCCCATGCAAATTCCAATTATAACTAATTTATTCCCCAGCCCACCGTAAACCCTTGGCACAATTAGGAGTGGCTAATTTGCTTTATTATTTTAAATCTTGTAAAAAATCTTAATCTTATCTTAAATCTTTAAAAGTGAATGTGGGAAGTTACTGAAGATTGGAGAATGGATGTTTTGAGAATATGAGAAAGTTATAGTGGACTAAATTAAAGAATATGCGAGACATAATTATAGACTAGAAAAATAGGATGCTTTTGTAAATTATGCAAGTTCATGACGCTTGTTTCTTTTAAAGGTTCAAGGACTCGTGTTCTTTACAAACCTAGCTATACTTACACGTTTTTTGGAAAGTTAGTAATAAATACATCTTTAAGGGTAGAAAACCTTCCACTTTATTCTTATTCAATGGGCGCCCTTCCCTCTCTCTTTATCCTTGCACCCTCTCTCCCCCCATTCCCCATTCCTCTAGGGTTCCTCTCACATGGAAGTATTTTATCCCTACCGTTGATTACTTCGGCTAACTCTATCTAGATCAAAGCGTCGATGGTGTCCTTGCAGTTGTCTAGATGCTCATCGAGTTTGTGTCTCCCCTTTTCATCATCTTCCTCACCTGGAAGTCGAATGCCTATGTCTAAATCAAATAGGTTTGGGCCTATTCATGGTGGCTCTTCTGGTGGTGCCCATCATGGATGTGTTCTACATTAAGGGTCAAAGTGGATCTATGATGAGTTCTATGTCACCGTTGCGACTTTGGGCTTGTTGTCCTTGGTTGATGCCTTAGTCCAGGGTGGACTCATTGTATCCGCTGGGCAGTTGTTGGATAGCAATATGCTTCTTGTTGTTGCTGTGACAGTTGCTTAAATTTTGTCTATTGTTTTTGTTCTCTTTACTTTGGGGTTGTTCATTTTTGTGTGTCTAACTTCAAGTTTCAGAACCTTGATGGTTAAATTCCATTTTGAGTTCTATTTGATGAGTTGCCGATGAAATTAGAAATGAGTTTGCTATTTGTATCAATCTTATTTGAATTATTTGATAGATTAAGAATTGTCGTAAAACATCCATTTTGGGATCTATTGCACTTGTCAACTGCAAAACCCTAAAAAATTTAATTGGTTTCCTTAAAGTTATATATGGTTTATCTTTTTTTTTTTTAACTAGCTAAATGTGTGTAATGTTTAATGCCCTGTTCGGCAAAATTAGCGATTCCAGTAGGAGATAGCGGTTTAGGTAGCAGATGGCTGTTCAGGTAGCGGATAGCATTTCTAATTTAGCTGTTACTGGATAGCTGTTTGGAAGAGTAGTTGAATAAAATGTGTTCGGTAAATTTAGTTGTTGGATTAGCTGACTAATGTAAATTGACATAAAAGGATATAGATAATTTCCAAAGATAAAATTTCCAAAGGGTAATTTCTGGTAAAAAAATATGAAACGCTACTTTTGAATGTAAAACGTTAATACTATTAGCTTTCAAAAACGCTACTTAAAACGCTAAACGCTACTTGAAATGCTAGTCAAAACACTACATTATCGAACACTAAAAATTACGTGATGAGTGCATTGACTTAGTCAAAACGCCAAACGCTACCCAAAATGCTGTTACCGAACACGCCTTAAATACGATTTTGGAATGACCTTAGTTGCTTAAATTTGTAGAATATAAAAACATTTTAGATAAATTAAGGAATAAATGTAGTGGCTAAATCTAGGCCAAATCAAACCAAAATAATATTGTTTCTTATTTCCTTTGAGCCAAAAACTTTAGAAAAATTTAGGTAAATTATTTTTAAGTAAATATAATACTTTCAATGTAAATTTCTCCCCCAGGCATGATATCTCAAAAGAAAAGGAGAGAAATATTTCCTTCCTTTCATGTTGTTGTTCTTGTTCTTCTTATTCTTATTCTTATTCTTCTTCTTCTTCTTCCTCCTCCTTTCCAACTCAACACTCTATCTGTAGTGGACAGTATTAACCCTAGACTCCTTTTCTCTAGCTCATGCATCAGCATCGCTCTTTATGTTTGCAGTTCACATTCTCAACCCTTGGTTTGCTGTCTCTATGTTTACTGTCGCTGATGACGACTAGTGCCAACCGTCGCTGCCGGCAACTAGTGTCAACATCCACGCCTCCTCCCAGCATTGTTGGCTCCTCCACCAAGTGGCACTGCCAACATCTCTGCTGCTTAACTTCAATTTTCCCTCATATTCTCTCTTTCTCTCACCTTTCCTCTCTCCTATCTAAATTTAGTCACGCTGTTGTCAACCATTGGCTTAGTCGTCACCTGCCACCTTTCTCAAAGTCGCTGGCAGCCTAGCAGCCAGCACTCTCGATTCTTCTTGGTGGTGTATGGCTTGGTTTCACGAAACCCTAACTCTAGCCCTTAAATGTTTGGTTTTGATAAAACAATTATCTATATTTTGATTCATATATTTCTAATTTCTGATTTTTAAATTCATATACTAAAATTTCGATTATTTAAATTCTTTAATTCCATCTTTAAACCCTTTTGGTTAAAGGAAGATTCATTTCGCGGTCTTCTCTTTATCTTCAAAACTTTCAAGATATCTATTTGGTCTTCAAATCTCGTATTTCTTTTGATTGGATTGAATTAGTGAAATTAGTTAGTGCTACTCAGATTACAGGTCATAAAATGATGCATATTTGAGGTTTATAGATAATAGTTATTGTGTTTTGGACAAAAAACACAAAAAGACTGTTACTATTGTACAACCAGAACTCAGTTTAATTTTGAATTCACCCATAATTATTAGCACATTGAAAAATTGCAAAATAGTTTCATATTGTATTTTCATGAATCCTTTGAAATAGAAATTTCGAATTGTAATAATTAAATTTACAACAAGAAAGTTATGTCCTAAATTTGAAAACTACACAAATTTGAATAGTTTTGGACAATTGGAGAACTTGCTTGAATCTTGATTTATTCAAATTCATTGATTTAATCAAATAAAATTGTAGTAGACATTCTGAACTTCGAGATTCAATGCCTTGATTAGACATCCAAAACCTGAGATATGGCCTTTGGACTTGGAACCATGATTATAACCCAAATTTGAAACATTGGATGTACTAGTTTTATGAAAACAAAAACTCTAGAAATTAAGCAAAAATTAATTTGGGAATTTTAATACGTTTTTCAGGCCTAAAATAGGACTTTAAGCGAAGCACAGGCTCTAGAGTTATTTGAATTTAATTTTAGGCTACTTATAGGTATTATGAGAATTATGACAGAGTTGTTTAGGCCTGCTTTAGTGGGTCAACCCTAAGCGTAGGAATGCTACCTCATCAGATAACAATCATGCCCTGACTCCCCTGTATGTCCCTTTTAAATGTGTTTTGTATGGGTGTATTTTATGCCTTGATTTGAATTGATCGTAAGGGGACCTTATTAAATGAAGTGCTATAGTATTTCAGTGTTTCTTGTTCCTATTTAAACTATTAGTAAGGAAACCACTAAATTCTTATTAATGTGCTATTTGGTCTATGAATAGAGGCCAGGGTTCTAACAATCATCTAATTTGACAAGATGTCATGATGGAATTCGATTGTAATTGAAGTGATTATAGGCCATGAGACATAGTAGGTTGCTCGTTGAATTGTATAAGGATGTGGAAAACCCAAACTAAAAGTAAAATTGGGCTGAACCTCAGGATTGGACCGGGAGTACTAGAAAAGGTACTCAAAGTTGTTTGAATTATATTCGCTCCGAACCTTAAAATTGTTTGAAATGAGTTGGATCAAGTTTTGATTGTTAAGAGTGGTTGTCATTGGCCTCCATCTTACTTTTTAAAATGTTTTGCTTTCAAGTTATGATCATCAGCATATGGAAGGGACCCAAGTCTAGAATCAAGGTCGACTATTGCATAGTATTTAGGATGTTATTAATAATAAGTTATACTTTCTAAAGTTGTTGAATTAAATGGCTATTATTATTAAGAATTTTGACCTTTGGTTTGGCTTTCTTAATGAAGTTAGTTTTATTGGATTCTTAATGTCTAGCCTTGTATTTCTTACAAGAAATATAGCGATAGTACCCTATTGGGATGATTGCTGTTGAAGTTCCTTATTACCAACAAATTAATTAGAAATTTTAAGGCATTACAAGACTACTCTTCTCTAATAGCACTTTTGATTTCTTCATTTGTTTTTGGCCATATATGAGAAAATTAGGTAGTTAATTTATGTGATCATCCATGTTGAACACTATAGCTGTATGGTTTACAATTTGATTAAAAATCTTTTGGGTGTGTACCTCCTGAATGTCCTTGCCATGATGGCTAAAATTCGTTTAGCTTGAGTGTAGGATACACATGGTTAGTACCAAGAGATCCAATGGCACAAGAGGAGAGGATAAGCTAGTCACTATCTACTTAGTCACTCTCTCTCCCCCACAAGTACTAAACATATATAGGCGCTAGGGCTTAGAAGTCGTTCCTTTGGGGGGTTAGTAGTCGTGATCTCTTAGCCAAAGCCGATAGTATCTCCATCCTAAACCAAGGGTCAAGTCACCTCGAGAGTAAATACAAGGTTAAAACAAGTTGTAAGCGAGAGAAAAAAGCAAAATCAATCAAGAAAAAGTACTTATATCATCTTAACATCTCCTCATTAAAAGTAGCCCCAAATAAGTGAATTCCCTTTGTCTACCCTGACTTTCCTTCCAGCATGTCTCTTCTGCTCTAGACCAAAAAAAAAAAAGGCTCTCTACATCATCGAGACATTAGGGCTGCCCAGGACCTACGGAACATGCTTGTGAAGAACCCCTTCAATTAGAATGTAAGCACTAAATTGGTGCCATAGGATTACCGACTCCTTGAATGATTGTACACAAGTTAATTTTTACTCGATGATGTCAATTACCTAATCCTCTAAAGGGTAAAGCAATACTATACTTGGATTCCTAATAATTGATCTGCAAATAAAATGTGTTGGTACATAAAAATTTCTCAAAAAGTTCCAAAGGCATTTAAAACCTAGAAGCTTTAAAAATAATTGCCAATTGAATCTAAGGCCTCGAGTATGAATGAGTGAGATTGTCACTCATGAGTGACACAATGGCTCACGATACAACTCTCACAAACAATCCACTTGAGATAGAAGTATTAAATGGCAGGTCCCAGCAACAAGTCTTTGCCACCTAGTGGTTGCCAATTGGATCTGCCTAGCACCTCACTTCTAAAATTCAATGTGTTTTTATTGTTAATTGCCGTAATTAAGCCAAATTAGGATTGATTTAGCTGATTGTATACTAATCAATTCAATTCTACCCCATTTTATAAAATGTGAAGAATAACAATGGTTTGATTGAATGATTTTTGCCTTGGCATGGTCATCTTGTTAGCATTATAAATAAAGGTATGAATCCCTCATTTTCATAAGGTCTCTCACAACCAGACAAAACTATAATTTTTTCACTTCTTACATAATTTTTCCACCTAGAGAAAACTCTACCTCATTATCTTCTCATATAAAGACTCTAAAAACTTATTAGTAACAAAGCTTTTCTAAATTCTTCACTCAAACTCTTAAAAAAAGAGAATTATTCTCTTAAAGAAGGGACTAGCTTTATCTTATCCTAATGCTTTTAGGAGGAAGGGAATCAAACATCATTGCTTTACCGCTCTACTCAAATTGAGGCAGGTCTTAAGGGCTAAATGAAAAATATTAACTTATTTTATCAATTGTTTAGATTTTTATCTCCATTATCATGTTCTTATTTGAGCTCTAATGACTGTGTGCAATACCCTTAGTCATTTGTTCATAAAATAGAAATATGTTCATAATAAAATAAACACCTAAATCTATTGCTTTATTTTACATTTTATTCATTTAGGCTGAGTTGCGGATAAGTGGTAACCCAAAATCCTTTTCTTGCTAGATACCTCACTAAATGAGACTAATTCATGTAAGATACCCTTTTTGGTTGGAATTGTAAAAATAAAAGTTCAACACATTCATTTCTAATAGAGGTCGCTATTGAAGCGGGGCGGTTCAATGTTGGTTTCAGCCATCCATTGGATCATACGTTCATCCCCTAATCCATTCTCGCGGTTAACAGCCATAGAATCATTTTCTTATTCCCAATTCGAGAACCTTGGCAATTACGCTTTTATAAAAGATGTTTTTCTTCTTTAAAATCAAATTCTATTTGCTGTACTTGTCCCTTTAGTATAAAGGATTTGGTTGATAGAAGGAGTTGAGTATTTTCTATTGAATTATAGGTCTGCACATTTCTTATGGAAATGTGTTGGCAGCTCTATAAAATTGAATCATCGTTCCACCCTACCATATTTCCTTACAGAACCACTGTTATTTGAAAACAAATATGACATAACCCCCTCAGAAGAGGGCAACAGTGAGGGAAGAGTGAGGACCAGCTCGAGGCTCTAGGAGCCACAAGTCTCAGGACCCCATCACAACTTTCAACGCTAATAGTATTTTCAGTGGTTACTCCACCAGGGACATGTAGGTAAGGGGGTATGACTTGAAAGATATGAATGCAATTAGAATTTTTATTTTCTAGTTTAATGTTTATATCGTGAATGAATCTTTACATAATATACTCAGGCTTTCTAAATGCCAAAGTTGATCGAGTGCCCCTTGGCAAAGCACGCCCCCTAGGATTATCCTTTTACCCCCAAAATCATGTTGAACTCCTTATTATAGTCACCCCTTTTCATTCGATCGTGACCCTGTCTCTAAGGAGAATGAACTAAAGCACGCCACTTTGTAGATAAAAATAGTCAAGCCCATCCCATTTGAGCATTACGATTACTGACTCTACTGTGCGTCCTTTGGACATAGATTTAGGATCAAACCTCATAGGAATGATTACCTTCAATAAGTTGTCAAGTGCTTCTTGTAGTACCTATTTGTGTTTTAAGCAAGTCCACTTTTTTAAAGAAATGAGACCATGTCTTTTAGCCTTTTGATCAAGAACCAAAAACCAATAAGGAATACAAGGTATGCTAACTAAGAACTTGTGGATAGAACATGGCAATAGTCAAATTTATGTCAGTGATGGCTAGAATTCTACCCTAATAGTTATAGTAAGGATACTAATGTAGCTTAGCAATCATGCCTTTTATGACACTAAGGGTTTGGAGAAAGTCAGTCGCGTAACAAAATTATATCATTAGCTCCGTGCTTCCTCTAAGTCCATCCAGTATTTAAGGGAATCTTGAGGTTCAAGCCCTGTCCATGTAGACAGTCTTAAGGTTTAGTTTAGGTTTCTTTTCCTCTTTTCCCCCTCACTTTTTGGAAAATAAAATCCGACGGCAATTATCTTATCTTAAACAAAAAAAAGATTTTTCCTTTTCCTAAAAACTCAAATTTCGTAGCTTTTGAAGGCAAACGGGCCATTGTAAAGAGGACCACGAAGGTGCTTACTAAGATCATTGTCAATGAGCTCTGATTCCATGATGGGGAATGACACTAATAGTATCCACAATGAAGAAGATGGTGATGCCACCAAATGAATTGCAATGCTTATGGCTAATTTGTTAGCTCAAATGGAAAGTTGATTTGAGTATAAGTTAGATGAGCACATGATTGAAAACGAAAGGGAGGATGATGTTAAGTTTATTCATTCTATTAATGAGGAAAATCCATTACCTATGGTTTAAAGGATTAACAAGTTAGAACAACTCTTAAGGAGCTCCCAACTATTTGGGAATCAATTTATAGACCTAATCCTTTATACATCCACGTCAAAAAGGAAATTGCCTACCAAGTTTTCCCTTCCTAAAAACCTAAAATTCATAAGCCTAGGTAAATATCCATCCTTACTTGAGGAACTTGTTAACATTAAAAGCCTAGACAGGAGAGAAAAGGCCTTGTTTCTTTAATATTTCCACTCACTTTAGGGAAAACAGTAAGTAGCTGGTTCTATTCCCTTGACACATAAAAGGTTAACACTTGGGAAAACAAAACCAAGTAACTCTTGTCATAATATTCCTACACCATGGAGTTTTGCGTACCACACTCCGAGACTTGGAATTATAGAAACAAGGAGAAAAAGAAAGTTTCCAGACTTTTTAGCCCTTTGGAGGACAAAAACATCCTTGATCCTAAGTCGGCCTGAAGGGAAAGAACAAGTCCATATTGTTATTAGAAACCTATGACCAAATTATGACCACCATCTATGGTTTTAACCTTTACACACGTTCACACAACTGTATGAGGTCGGGATGTGGGTGGAAGAAGAAATGCAGAAAGGCCCCAAGAATACTAATCGAGGCAACAATAACTCCTATAAAGATAAGAAGGTGGTCGTGACATCTAATCCCAAAGCAATAAATAAGGTTAATGTAGTATAATCCTCCTAACCTTGCCACCTTTATAGGGCCTTCACTCTACTTAGAATGAAGCACTCAGAAGCCCTAAAAAGGCTAGAAAGTCAAAGGCTCCTTAAGCTCATTGGGCTAACACTCAATGTACCAGAGGAAAAAAGGGGTATGAGATACGATATCAATGCTTATTACAACTACCATTATGGGAAAGGGCATCCTACTGATTAATGCTTGGCATTGAAACATGCCATGCAAGATCTAGTAGACGGTTGAACTCTATCTATCCCAAGTGTGACAAAGCCTCATAGTCGAGCTAAGTTATTGAGTTCCGCACATGTGGTTTTCTCCACACAAGAAGAAATTGACCCGCTTTTCCTCATTAGGGATGAAGTCTATGAAATATAGGGAGACACTTGGATGACTTCCCTCATCCCTATTTAGCCACTGAGGTGAAATAGGATGAAAAAAAGAAGTCCAATATCTCACCCGCAGTGGGAGATGCTATAACCCCCATACTTCATTTAGGAAAGGGAACAACTAAATCCTAACATAACACAAGAATCATAAGAGGAACATGTCCTTCATAAGTTCAAGAAGACTAAGGTTAACATTAGCATATGGAAGCTCCCGGCTTCCTCCATTTACCATTGGGAGGCCTCCCTTAAAGGAACTTACAGGAGTGGAAGTCCTAATACAGACTACCCTCAATGATTTAGTTGGCTTCTTAATAACTTAATGGTCCCTTTTCACTATAAACTTTAATGATATGGAGATCCCACCTAATGCATAAAGCAAAACAATGATCTAAATCTTGTTGTAACTTATAGAAATAAGTTCATACCGATGATCCTAGTGGATAACTCGTCATTGGTTGACATATGCCTGCTGAGAATGGGGAAGAAGTCGGCCATAACTGCAACAAACATGACTCCTTTAATCTTTCAAGCCTATGATAGCCCTCGTAGGACCGTCATGCGAACTATCGCCCTCAACATGGGTATAAGAGGAATAGAAAGAAAGGTAGCTTTTTAGGCCATGGACATTCAAGCTACTTTCAACCTCCTGCTTGGCCACAATGGTTGCATGACCAAGAAGCAGTATCCTTGACCCTACATCAAAAAGTCATGATGGTAGTTAAAGGCAGTGTGATTGCTGATCCAATTATCATAACTATTGAAAGCAAAGTTCCTATGTTAGAGGTTGAGCAGGTCATGGTAATCTGGAGATTTAGGATTTTATGACTAATAAATGTGCTATCATTAAATTAAAAATAAGAAGGTTAATACTTATTCGCTAACCTTTTGGCATAGGCTACAAGCTTATTCCTCAAGAGCCTCATCTAAAGATTCGAGAGGAGAAGCATAAAAAGCATCGACAAGACAAAGGGATCTATTTGCACGACATGCCCCCTATCGTCTAACCCTTAATGGAACTTTGATAAAAAATGATGAAAATGCACCCTACTATGGGTTCCTTGGACCAAAGAATATACCACACCTTTGGTGAAGTCCTCATGGGATTTGAAATCTTTCATGATTGTACTCTCTTTGAAGAAGAGATGTACTTTACTAGAAACACCTAATCTAAAGCCAATGGGGCATATTGTGATGTAGAGTATGACACACAAGAGAGTTCCTAAGATCCAAATCAAGTCTAAGGTACCAGTTAAGGTTAGGGAGATCAAGGCAACTAGATTACACTTGGCACGATCCAATCCTTGTTCTCTTATTCTAAACTAGAATTAAACACCGTTTTAGATGGCATGATTCTGTGAGTTTCCAATATGGGCATGTCCCGCTTTATTGGACTTCCTAAGAAGTCTATTTTCAAGGAGGAAGCTTAATTTTGGCATATGTCATAGGCATTTTGCCACATTGGTCCAAAACAGTGAAGGTATATCGGGGAGGCCCATTTAACCAGTCTTGAAAGATTAGGTGGAATCACCCCCTTAAACCGAATTTAGGGCAATTATTTTTGCTTGGATGATAGCCAACATCCTAAGGATTCAATCTATGAAGAGAAATCCAAATCATAACCAGTTCTTCATGGGGTTTCAACTATATTTTGCCAACTGTTGTAGTTTGAGGCCATTCCAGACCCGGTTCAAGTTTCTGCTTGTTTTCCCTAAGCAAGCTTGATTTAGGCCTAATTTTACTCTTTGGGGGCGTCATTAACATCATAAGGGCCTAGAATATGCATTAAAATCAGTTCTAAATCAAGTGGAGATTGGAGAATCACCTTGGTTAATTTGAGTGTTTAACTGGGCTCGTTAAGCTAAAATAAGTTGTTTTGGGTTTCCTTAAGCTTTTGCTTAATCAAGAGGGTTTGCTCACCTTCTAGCCTACTTTCCATCATTCTTGAACCTCCAGGAGCATCATCATAACTTGATTTGCAGCTTTGGCAGCCCACTTGGCCAATGGAGAATGAAGTGACAACCACTTGATTCCAGATAGGCCAGCCGCAAAGCAACCACCTCCAACCACCCTTTTCTTTTACCAGCATGTGCAAGTGGATTTATTAGTGATAATTAAACTTGTTTTCAACTCTAAGGGTTCTTACATACGTTGTATTAGTCATACTCACGTTTGTAGTTATCTCAGTCTTAAAATGTTTTGCAAAACAGTTTAGGTTAATCCAGATTATCTTAACTCAGAAGCTAGCTTGCTTACTTTCTAACTTAGATGTGTATATATACCTGCTAGCTTGCTTTTTCAAGGTAGATTTCGTGAATTAAAGCCTTCAGTTTTGAGTTTTATCTCAAACAATCTTAAATCTCTCTTTTATTAATCCATTTGGTTGCTAGATTAGAGTGGTTTCCATCAATCTAATTTTGGTGGCTTAGCCTTTACGATCTAGAGGGTGGATTCCTAAACTAGTTTGAGTGGTGGCATGACCTTTATCCCATTCTTATACACTGTTTTAGTATCATCTCTATTGCTGAATCAAAGCTAAGGAAGATCAGATTGCAAACAAGTTCCATTACTTCATTTTCTTTAAGGCTCACACATCAAAGTTATATCAGGGCATAACTTGGTGAGTGTGCTTGCTATTTCATTAACTTTGCAATCTTCCCCTATTTTGAAATCATGTTTCTAGCAGCTACACAAAACCCCTTTAAGCCCAAACATAAACCTAGCTATAAAAGAACCTAAACTCCATAAAATAGCCTAGAATCTATTTTAAGCCATGGCTGAGAAGGAGGAAGCTGAACCTTCTCAAATTAGAGTACCTAAGGTTTAACTCTTGAGGAAGGCTCATGAGTTAGGAAGAGGAAATGCCATACTTCAACTTCAAAGAGATGTCCAAGCACTCATCACCAGTCTAGCTATTATCTTGGTCAGACTCAGAGATGATCCTGGAAGGAGTAGAAGAAGGGAGAGAGTTCAGCCTAGGAATGATCTAACCTCATATCATTCATCTTCTTCCTAGGATGAACGTTCACCTAGGGTAGGAGAAGGCCAATTAGGAACAATAAAGATGATTTAAGGGATATGAAATTTGATCCCCCAGATTTTGAGGGAACCTTGAATCCGGATGTATACTTGGAATAGATTCAAGCCGTTAAGAGGTTCTTTGAGGTCAAGGGCTATTCCGATGAAAGGAATTGAACAACTCACGATTAGGAGTGGGATAGAAGCGAAACCAGAACAGGCTATTATGAGGTTCCTTAAAGGGTTGGATCAAAGCATAGCTGAAAAGATTGATCTTCAACCCTACTAGAGTTTTGAGGATGTTTGTAAGTTAGCTATCAAGGTTGGAAAGTATGCAAAAAAACAAAAAGCCATTTACGAGCTCCTATTCTCATCTAACACCCCACCTAAAACATATTTTGCCCCTAAACCCAAAACACAAGCTAAGGCAGATTTGGCCAAAAATAAGGGCAAGGGAGTTGTTAGGGAATTCCCTAAGCAGCTTGATGGCAAGAGGTGTTTTAAATGTTAAGGTTATAGTCATTTCTAAGCAGAATATCCAAACAAAAGGGCCCTTATGATCAAAGAAATTTAGGAGATTGGCTAGATTGTCATTGAGCCCTACGAAGTTGAAACTAAGATGGAAAAAGAGGGCACCATCCTAACTCCTAAAGTTTGGGATTTTTTAGTCCTGAAGAGGGTGTTACACACTATGGAGAGTGCAAGGGAAGAAAATAAGAGGGAACTTATCTTTCACTCCTGATGTGCCATTCAAGAGAAGGTATGCAGTTTAATCATTGATGGTGGTAGTTGCACCAATGTTGCCTCAACTCATTTGATTGAAACACTGAAACTACCTACTGTCACTCACCATTGGCCTTACTTCTAGTAATGGCTCAAGAAGGAAAATGAGGTTCATGTAACCAAGTAGGCCCAAATCACATACAACATTGGTAACTTTAAAGATGAGGTCCATTGTGATATTTTACCTATGGATGCATGTCATTTACTATTGGGGAGGCCCTGGCAGTTTGGCAAGGGTGTTAATCATAATGGGACAGTCAACTTTAACACCTTTAAGGTTAAGGGTAGAAGCAACACCCTCATCCCTTTACCCCTTAGCCAAATCCAGAACATTAAACTTAGCCTTAGGGAGGGAAACATAAGTGAGAAAGCTTTATTTCTAAGTGAAACACGGGTGGACACATCCATAAGTAAAGGCAAACCAGTTTATGCCTTACTTGTGTTGGAAGAAGGAAAGAAAGAGACACCATTGCATCCCCTTGCTCAGCCCCTTATGCATGAGTATTTGGATGTGTTTCCTAGTGGTTTGCCCTCGGGATTGCCCTTATTCAAAGGCATTGAACAATAAACAGACGTACTGCCTGGTGCTGCCCTCCTAAATAAACTAGCTTATAGGCGTAACCCTGCTGAAACGAAGGAACTTCAAAGGCAATTCAAGTGCTTATTGATAGAGCTTACATAAGGGAAAGCATGAGTCCTTGCTCTACTCCAGCTTCGCTTGTACCTAAGAAAGATGGAAGCATGAGAATGTATCTGGATAGTCGAGTCATAAACAACATTACCATCAAGTATAGGTACCCTAACCCTAGGCTTGATGATATACTAGATGAACTACATGGCTCAAAGGTGTTTTTAAGGATAGACCTAAGGGGTGGATAGCATAAGATTAGAATGAGGGATGGTGATGAATGGAGGGCGTCCTTTAAAACTAAGCAAGGCTTATATAAGTGGCTTGTCATGCCATTTGGTCTGTCAAATGCCCTTATTACCTTCATGAGACTGATGAATGAAGCCCTTAAACCTTTCATTGGTCACTTTGTGGCGGTGTATTTTAGTGATATTCTGGTTTATAGCCAGAATGACAGGGAACATGTGGATCATTTGAAGTAGGTTTTTAAGGTTCTAAGAACATAGAAACTCCATGTCAAAATAGAGAAGTGTGAGTTTTTCACTTCATAGCTCACTTTCCTTGGTTATGTGGTTTCAGCCTAAGGTATTTGCGTTGATCAAAGTAAGATTGAGGCAATCCACTCCTGGCCTCAACCAAAGTGAGTTACGAAGGTGAGAAGTTTTTATGGCTTAGCCTCTTTTCATAGGAGGTTCATTGGAGATTTCAGCTCAGTTATGGCCCCCAGTATTAAGTGTATGAAGAAAGGAGTCTTTGACTGGTCCAAGGCTGTCCAGAAAGCCTTTGAGGAGATCAAATAGAAACTATGCCAAGCATTAGTTTTCGCCTTGCCTAACTTTGAAGATCTGTTAGAGGCAATGGTGCTTGGGTTCCATTCAATTCATGCTATCTACAAAGAGGATCTGGATTTTTAGCCCCTTATTAAAGAAGTTCCAAAAGATGGTCTCTACACTGTCTAAGAAGGCTATCTATTTAGGTACAACAAGCTTTACATCCCTAAATGTTCCTTAAGGGAGTTATTAGTCTGAGAGGTTCATGGTGGTGCTCTTACTGGCCATTTTGGTCTAAACAAAACAATTGACATTCTAAAAGAGCATTTCCATTAGCCTAAAATGGGAGAGGATGTTCATAAAATCATTTATGCTTGGCCCATTTGCCATAAAGCCAAAAGCCAATTCGACCAAGGCTTGTACAACCCACTGACCGTACCTTTAAAGCCTTGGGATGATGTTAGTGTAGATTTCATTGTGGCCTTCCCTAGGACCTAAAGGGAAAATGATGCAATCATGGTGGTTGTGGATAGATTTTCTAAGATGGCACACTTTATTCCATGCCATGAAATTGATGATGCTAGCTACATTGCTGTTTTATACTTCAAAGAGATCATTAGGCTCCATAGGGTGCCTAAATCCATTATATATGACAGAGACTCCAAGTTTCTATCCCACTTTTGGAGAAGTTTGTGGAAGCTTTTAGGCACTAAACTCTTATTTAGTATAGCCTATCATCCTCAAACTGATAGCCAGACAGAGGTAACAAACTGAACTCTTGCTACTTTACTAGGAGTTTGGTGAGTAAAAGCCTAAAGGATTAGGATTAAAACTGCTCTATGCTGAGTTTGCCTATAATAGGGCTCCATCCTATGCTACTAAACACTCTCCCTTTAAATGTGTGTACAGTCCTCTTCCCCTCATTGACTTGCTGGCCTTAACTAGTGAGGCAAGGGTACCTTATGAGGCTGAACTGAGAGCAAAGGAGATGAAAAGGTTGCATGAGTAAAAATAAGAAGTCACATAGAGAAAGCAAATGCATCCTACAAAGCAAGGGCAAACAAACATCGGAAGAAGTTGGAATTCAATCTAGGGGATCTAGTCTGGTTACACCTCACTAAGGAGACATTCCCATATAGAAGAAAGACCTAACTTATGTCAAGAAGGAATGGTCCATTCAAGATCATTCAAAAAGAGGACACAGTGCATACAAGCTCCAACTTCTAGGAGATAAGGCTGTTTCAGCCACCTTTAACATTGGTGACCAATGTCCTTACATAGAGGATCGTTTTGAAGACCCTTCAGATTTGAGGTGAAATCCTTTCAAAGAAGGGGAGGTTGATGCAGAGCATGATATACAAGAGAGTTTCCAAGATCTAAATCAAGTCCAAGGCACCAATTAAGGTCAGGAAGATCAAGGAAACCATATTACACTTGGCCAGATCGAATCCTTGTTCTCTTGTTGTAAACCAGAATTAAACATCGTTTTAGATGACAAGATTCTAGGCATTTCCAAGGCCTCATATGGGCAAGTCATAATTTGTTGGACTCCCTAAGAAGTCTATTTTCAAGAAGGGAACTCAATTTTAGCCTATGTCATAGGAATTTTGCTACATTGGTCCAAAACAGTGAAGATATGCCGAGAAGGTTCGGTTTACCCATCTTAAAATATTAGGTGGAATCATCATCTTAAACCTAATTTAAAGCCACTATTTTTTCTTGGGACAATAGCCAACATTTAAGGATTCAAGCCATGAAGAGGAATCCAAATCATGACCAATTCTTCATGGGGTTTCAATTGCAACCATTGCAGTTTGAGGCCATTCTAGACCCGGTTCAAGTTTCTGGCCATTTTCCCCACCTAAACTTAATTTAGGCCTGATTTTTATATTTGGGAGAATCATTAACATTCCAAGGGTCCAGGATATGCATCAAAATCAGTTCCAAATCAAGTGGCTATTGGACAATCACCTTGATCAATTTCAATGTTCAACTGAGCTCGTTAAGCTAAAATAAGCTGTTTTGGGTTTGCTTAAGGTTTTCCTTAAGCAAGAGGGTTTGCTCACCTGCTAGCCTGCTTTCCTTGCTGCTTGAACCTCCAAGAACATCATCATAACTTGATTTATAACTTTGATAACCCACTTGGCCAATGGAGGATAGAGTTGATAGCTACTTGCTTCCGTACAGGCTAGCCGCAAAGTAACCACCTGCAGCCACCTTTTTCTCTCACCAGCATGTGCAAGCAGATTGATAAGTGGTAATTAACTTGTTTTAGTCCCTAAGCGTTCCTAAATAGGTTGTATTAGTCACACTTCGGTTTGTAATTAGCTTAGCCTAAAACTGTTTTGCAAAATAGTTTAGCTTAATCCATATTAGCTTAACCCAGGAGCTAGCTTGCTTACTTTCTAGCTTAGATGTGCATATATACCTACTAGCTTACTTGTTTAAGGCATATTTCATGAATGAAAACCTTCAGTTTTGAGTTTTAACTCAATCACTCTCAAATCTCTCTTTTATCAATCCATTTGGTTGCTACATTAGAGTGGTTTCCTTTAATCCAATTATGCTGGCTTAGCCTTTACGATTTAGAGGGTGGATTCCTAACCTTGTTTGGGTGGTGGTGTGGCCTTTATCCCATTCATATTCCCTGTATTAGTTCCATCTGCATTATTAAATCAAAGCTACGTAAGATCAGATTGCAAACAAGTTCCATTGCTTGAGTTTCTTTAAGGCTCATGCATTAGGTTGTTTTTCGAGGTACAAAAAGGAAGCATGAAGATCGGGGATGGGCGCTAGTAGGGGTAAGCCAAGAGTTTTATCTTGTGGGGATGATCACTGGTACCAATGAGGGTAGGTACACTGAAATGATGTAGACCACGCACAATGGGAAGAAAGAGATCAAATTAACCATTAGTAAGTCAAAGGGCCTTATTATTGAGCCTAATAAAGACTTCAGTTTTAAGCTAAAATCCTTTTCTATGAACGAGGGAGAGTCTTCCCCTTCTCTTAATTCAGTTTCTACTGAAATGATGTACTCATTTAGTAGTTTAATCAAATGACTCATTTGGAGTATGGTTCTTGTGTTTGCACTAATAAGGAATTTATCCCTCAAAATTGGTTAATGAACAATGAACAAAATCATAACAAAATTGCTATCATTAAGCAAACAAAAATAATAAATGTTTGAACAAGCAAAGAACCAAAGGAGCTCAAACTGGGTTCATCCTCGACTCCTAAAGAGGCAGAGCAATTCACTGACCTTGTAAGAAAATTTAAGGATGTTTTTGCAGGGTCCCACAAAGATATAGTGGGGTTAGACTGGGAAATCATGAAGCATACAATCTCGTTACATCTGAACATGAAGCCTTTAAAGTAGAAACTTCACCAAATAGAACTTAAATGGGCCTTAAAGATAAAAGAGAGGTACAAATACAATTAGTTGTTAGCTTCCTAGAGGCATCCAATTATCTCAAATGGCTAGCCAACATCATTCCAGTGCCCAAAAAGATGAACAGGTTCACATTTCATGGACTTTTGAGATCTATACAAAGCAAGTCTAAATGATGACTTCCCTTCACCTCGAATCAATTTACTAGCAAGGAATATTATGGGACATCACCTATTGTTATTCATGATAGTGTGCCGAGCACAACCAAATTAAAATAATTGCTGAAGAAGACCAAGAAAAAACTACATTCATCACTCAATGGGGAACTTTTTGCTACAAAATGATGCTTTTTTGGCGTAATAAATGCTAGGGCCACTTATCAATGAACAACCAACCCCTATTATAGGACATAATACACAAGGAAGTAAAAGTCTATGCAGTCAATAGGATTGTCAAGTCAAAAATCCAAGGAGGACATGTCCCTAATCTTAAGAAATTCTTATAAAGATTATGAAAATACAACATGCACTCAGAGCCATAGAAGTGTACCTTAGGGGTCATTTCAACAACAGTTTTAAGATACATAGTTAGTTTAAGAGGAATTAAGGTCGATCTGTCTAAGATTAAGGCCATCATTAACATGACGTGTGAACTAATCCTATGGTGGAATAGCAAATCCTATGTTTCTTTAGGCATGTGCAATTCATTGGTCATTGCATCTCAAAACTGATAATGACTCATGAACTAATCCTTAAGAAATTAAGAAAAACTTCGTAAATAGAATATAATGAGCCTAGTCAAGAGGCTTTCAACATGATAAAAGAATATCTAACAAGCCCATCAATTCTAAAACCACCAAAAAGGATCTGTTGTTGCATCATTTAATAACAAAAACCACAAGGTTGCAATGCTAGTCTAAGAAAACAATGGAAGCGAAAATGCCATATGCTACTTGGGTAGGAATTCCTCAATTATGAGATTAGGTATCCTAAGGTTGAGAAGATGTCCCTAGCCCTTTGATGTATTGAGCCTTCAGTTGCCAAGATAAAGTGGGAAAGTAAGAAAGGAAAACACACAGTGAGTTTAAAACCCAAAACAGTGACCATATACCCAAGAACTTAATGCAAGATAAAATTAGATAAACACGTCTAGAACCTAAAGCTAAGCCATTGTCACCAATTTAAGAAGACTTGGACTAATTCCTTGAAGCCTTTCAGATATAGCAACACCACTAAAAGATTCCAAGGAGCCCAAAAGATTGCCACTTAAGTAAGCTAACTTAACCTAAAACAACTAGGATTTAAGAGAGGTTGAGAGAATATCCATTCTACATAGTTTTCATTAATCAACATAAGCTACATTTTACAACCTAGAGGCCTTCCTTATATACGGGAGACTTCACTAAGCTGATGCAAAGTGCTAAAAACCAAGAAAAATGGCCAAAAGCAAAAAAGGCGAAACAACAATGCCGAACTAGTACAAAAGGATATAGTGATTGTTGGCTTTTGCTTTCAAATCACAAGCACCAACTTCGAACAGCTGTATCTCCTAAGTAACTGCCCAAAATAGGTCCAAAAAGAGTGACTGGAGGATGTTCCCTTTCACATGACTACTTTTGGAGCACCAAAGTCCTAGCCATTTGGGATATTGGCCTAAGAAAGTTCAGTGGTCCCCGCTAGATTTAGTCAGTACACTTTTGAACATTGCAACCTTTTAATTCCCTTGCATCTAACTTGCCCTTGTTTTCTTTTACTTCCCTTAAAATCCACTCAAAGAGAAATCCAAAAGGAAAAATTGTAATCACCTAGATGAGGTTTTGGTTATGGTAATTGGACCCCTAAAACAGGGCTGCAAACTATCTCATTTGGCCACTTAGACTATTTGGCTTAGGAAGAGGATTTAGATGGGCACATGAGGTCCTAATGACCTAGAATTTGTTTTATTAAAGAGAAGACTTCCTAAATTAAAGGATAACTTCCCTAAATTAGGCTTAACTTACCTAAAGGTTAGGTAACCAAGGTCCAAAAGTTGGGCCAACTGTAGAATGACGCGAGCAAGATTGAGACTTTGATCTCCATGATTCCTCTGTGAAGTTCACATGTTTTGGGCCGTGACCCTCTTAGATAGGACTTAGGATTAGAACCCCATCATTTGGCACATTTGTAATCATCTCTTCAGTTTTGAATTGACTTGGAGTTATATTGAGGATTCCTTGGAGGACCGTACCTCTGTCACCCTTGTGTAAGCTACCAAAATTGAGGCACTGCATTCTCAATGACAAAGTCAAGGTTGTGGCCAAAGTGGGTCTACTAAAACATCTTAAGTCTCAATCCATTCTACATAGGTGGATTTCACGGTGAACAGTTTGCTCTTTGAATTTCATGTGGAATTCAAAGAAATAAATCCATAAAAGGAAGAGCAGTATTGGATTTCCTAGTCGACCATCCTATAAGCCAAGAGGGAAAAAACTATGATCCTCCTAATAACGGTATCCTCTTAATCGAATATGAAACTTCGCAAATGTATTTTGACAGTGCATTTAACCACAAGACATGGGGTTGGCATCCTAATAGTACCATAAGGGTCGCACGTATCAATCTTCACTAAGTTGCACCAAGGGTCAATAAATAATGTGACAGTGTATGAGGGCTATATTTTAGGAATGCAAGCTACCCAACCTCTCCAGATCAAAATTTTAAATGTCTACGGAGACTCAAGTGTGATTACATAAATCAGATCACTAGATGGTTGAAAGTGAAAAGTGAGAACTTAGTGGTCTAATAAGCTCACTTAGAAAAATAACATCCCATTTTGAGTAGTTATGGTTCACCTATCTACCCAGGGAGGAAAACCAATTTGTAGACACATTGGCAAATTGGCATCCAAAATTGTCATACTAAGCAAAGAACCTAAAACGACTATCATAATTGATAGAAGAGGCGGGCCAACTTATTATCCGAAAATAGAGGAGGATGAACAAGCACTCCTGCGGTATATAGACATACAAAATTAATAATGAGTGCCTCTGGAGCATAACATTTTAGGGTGATTTTCGTGCATTTTTAGGGGATTCATAAGCTTTATGCCTAGTTTATACCCCAAAATCCCATTTTACGCTTGGGTATAGTTCTTTGATGACTTTCGCTGGATTTGAGGCTTTTTCTTGTCAAACATAACCCTTAAAAGTAAAATTTATGACTCACCATGGATGCCCCCAGTCACTATGCCCATCGAAGAAAAAGAACAATAAGAGAACTCCGAGACAGAGGCCCCCATAAATCATTTTTGGTGGCAGGCACAGTCTATTATAGGCCTATGACTGCTACACCTCTTTGATTTTCTCGCTTGTGTGGCTGCGAGATGACGGTGACTGCTATATGAAGATATGCTTGGCTGCTCGAACAAGAGACTTAACATATGTACTTTAGAAATCTCTCAAAAGTTCTATAATTTTTATCATTTTTTGGAGCAAAAAGAAGATTAGAAGGAAGATTGCTTACATTTGGAGTCTTGGAGATTAAAGAAGTTGTTAAGAAACTCTATTATTGCTAAACTATTCTCTTCTCTTGTTCTTTAAACTCAGTATATTAGTTTTGTGTGGTTGGTTTTCTTGATTGAACTGTTTGGTATGATTTAATCATCATGAGTGAGTTGTTTCTTTAGTCTTGGGATTTGATAGCCAAACTATGAACTTGGATCCTTAATCTTCATCAATAATATGCTTATTCTATTTAGAATGCTTCAATCTATCTTGTGTTACGATTGTTATGAGTAGTTTTGGCTAAATTAACTTGTAAAATATCAAATAGTTGGATGAAGTAGTGAAAGGAGAAATCTGCTATTAGATCGGCAAGCATAGACTTGACATAGTTATGTTTGAGAGAAAGTTGCATGTTGAAAAGAAATTTGACAACTTATGCTCTTAATTTTAGACTAAATCAAAACCCCTTTGAAATAATGGTAGTACGTTTAAGCGTGATATGGTCGGCTACTCGAATAAGAGACTTAACATATCTACTTTAGAAATCTTTCAAAAGTTTCGTAATTTGACAACATAGAATGGTTAAATGAAAGTATTTAATTCTTTCCACGTGGCGGTTCTTGGTTGGTCCATAAAATTTACATTCTATGAATGCCCCGTTGAGACTCGATCACATACACAACCTTGGTGTTTAAGCGTGATTGATGTCTCGATTTTTTTTTATTCTGAGTGGGCTCGGCATCATATTTGATGTAATTTTGTAAGACGCAATCTTCAACATATTTATTTCTCTTACACAAAAATATGAAGATTTATTAACAAAGGTAATGCCTCTTTCCTTAATTTAAAGAATACACATTGTACATATTTTTTGCAAGACTCTCCCCTGCTCTCCCCCCCCTTTCTCTCTCCCTTGTGGAAGTCTTTTTTGTGAGGAGGGTTGCATAGCACTAAAGATAGGGAGCCTTTCATCATAAAGAGCCTATTCAAGTAACACTTTAGGGTAATTTGTTATGCAATCCCACTGTTTTTCTCGTTCTTTCTTTTTCTTGTGTTTTCCCTTTTCTTTTTCATATTTGCTTCTTCCCATCTACCTTGTTATTCCCCCCTTTTTAGGTAGAATCCATACTTGACTCTTTTTCATAATTAATTGCTCTCTTTATCTTTGAACAATACTTGACAATCTAACGGAACAAATGTGTATTTGATTTTGTATTGATTAACCTTTGAATATGCATTCGATTTCGCATCAATTAACCTTTGAATGTTTACCCCTTTTGGTTACATCAATGGATTAATCTGAATTTCCTCAAGCTGAATCTTCCCAAAAGGCGGACTTTGCTTTAAATGTCGATTAACCCTTGAATGTCTAACCCTTTTGGCTACATTAGTGGGCTAACTTTGAATCCTTCTAAGGGGAACTTCCAGAAGGTCAAAATTCCGTACAAGGTGAATTTTGATTTAATATTGGCTAACCTTTAAATGTCTAAGCCTTTTGGGTACGCCAATAGGTTAACTTCGAATGCTCCTAAAACAAATTTTCAGAGACAAAAATTCTCCACAAGGTGAATTTTGACTTAACATCAGTTAACCTTTACATGTTTAACCCTTTTGGCTATATCAACGGGTTAACTTTGAATCCTCTTAAGGTCGACTTCCAGAAGGTGATGATTCCCCAGAAGGTAAATTTGAACTTAATATCAGTTAACCTTTGAATGTTTAAGCCTTTTGGGCACATCAATGAGTTAACTTTGAATCCTTCTAAGGTGAAATTCCAAAGGCGAAAATTCTCCCCAAGGTGAATTTTGACTTAATATAAATTAACCTTTGACTGTTTAACCCTTTTGGGGACATCAACGGGTTAACTTTGAATCCTTCCAAGGTGAACTTCTAAAAGCAAAAATTATCTATAAGGTGAATTTTGACTTAATATCAGTTAACCTTTGAATGTTTAACCCTTTTGGGTATATCAATGGGTTAACCTTGAATCCTTGTAATGCGAACTTCCAAAGGCAAAAAGTGTCCAGAGGTAAATTTGATTTAATTATCAGTTAACCTTTGAACGTTAACCCTTTGGGTACATTAACCAGCTAACCTATTTGTTGAAGAGCCCTTGCTTGTATTTGTTCCTGTCGTTCTTCTTTTCTTATTCTCTAGTGCCTCCATGCCCAAGAATTTTTTTTTAAAAAATTTTGTTTTCATTTTTTTAATCCCCATTTGATTATTGAATTGCTAGGACTGCACAAGTGATAAGTCCTACAACTTAATTTGCTTTATTTCTACTACTGTTGTAGATTCTATTTAAAATGGTTATTTCTATGGATAAAACCACCAGTGACCGACACTATCTACATGTCCAACCAAATGAAAGTGACACAGATAGGGAAGAGAAAAAGTTACCCATTGGCAATTCTATAACATCCTTGTGCAAGTCCGACTGCATTGGAGGTCCTCCAAGCCTTCCTCGGTGGTCTAAATAGAATTTGAAGATAGGCAAAACACTTTGCCGTTTAGTCACATTAAAGTAAAAGAGAATCTCCCCTCTTACCAATTATTACGTCATGACATAGAGTTCGGGCACAAATCTTGGACTAGGTTACCGTTGCATGAGGAATCTTCTTACAAGCCACTTTATTAGGAGTGGTTAGAAGATATCCTTGTTCGTTACAAAGATAAACTCATAACCTTTCATTTGTTTGATGCTTTATATACTTCGCTCTTCCTTTATGATTGTGGTTCGAACCTCATTTGAGCAGTGTGCAAGTATTGGTGTCTAGAAATGCACACCTTGCATGCTTCTGAAGGCGAGGTATCCTAATCTATCTTTGATATCCACAGCTTCCTCATGCTACCACATTTAGGGTGTCTTTATGATGAAGTTCATCCCACCCAACGGGAACTCACAAATAAGCTTCCTCTGAGTTGCACTTATCTTTTCACTACTTACCACAAACTTATACAAGGTCACAAGGCCAAGCTAACAATAGAGCAATAGATTGCCTTCTAGTTTCGAGGACCCAACAAGTGCCATGTTTCTAGGAAGTCTGATCAGGAAACTAGACCCTTCACCTAGGAATATTGTCCTCTATCATCGATGTAGGAGCCCGTGGGTGGAGTGATTGTCAAGTCATTTTCGACTAGCTGGGAGTGGCTAAAGGCTAACATACCGAGACCTTTCTAGCTGCATTTCTCTCCTATTGGTTGTATACATTCATCTTGCCTGTTAGAAATGCTGGTTGTATACACCCTAGCACTTTCAGCATCACATCATTTATGGCATCAGGTGTAGGGTATTGCCTCCCTGTGGCAATCCTTGCGAGTATCTACTAGGGACTCAATGAAATCTCTCGTTCTTCACATCCTAGTAGAGGTGGGGGCCATTTTCCTGCCCATTTTCTTTATGCTTGGTTAGTGAAAAACGTTGACGCATATGAGCTATCTGATGAGGCTTCCTCCAGTCCAGGTATGGTGAAGTTTAGTGGCCTTGGTCAAGCCAAGTCATTTCAACTGGAAGAGGCCCGAGAACTCATTAGTTCTGGGAAAGGCTTTCACTGGGATTCATCCATCATCAACTGACTTGAGGAGACTCTCTTGGATGATGGCAAGTTATAGAGGGCTGACTTTGCTTACTTCGTCAGTGTTCATTCGAGTTTTGTCTCTTACCGTTGTGAGGACAACCTCATCATGGAGCATTACTGCCTTGATCAATTTAGTAAACAATTTAATTTCCATCAGAATGTTCCTACTGATCTAGACTATGATAATCTTCCTGATCCAGAAACAATGCTTCGTTGTCACCAGGTGCTCAGACGCTGCGGAACAGGGTCTCAAGTATTACTTCCTGGGCGATGCAATTTACTCAAGAGAAACACTACTCATTCATTTTGCGAATGGTGGTCTAAGATGTTCATTCCCTCGACCTACAGTCTATATGCCATTGACTCAAAGAGGAAACAAAGTGATTTATTTGACACGAACATTTTAAAGGACGAAGGCAAACTTGGTTCTAAGCCCAAGTTGAAGATTGTTCATTCTGGGAAGCCCTTAGAGCCTTTTGTTCTGCCAATGGAGGATGGTTCTTCTTGTGTCAAGATTCTAGGAATAGATGTTGCTATCCTAGCAACGCCTGTCCGTACAATCCCTATTCAAAGCATTGCTCTATTACCACGGGTAACAAGTGATATTAAAGAACATTTCGAATCTTCGCCTGCTGAGATGTAGACAAAAGTCTAAATCTATGATGAATCCTAC
This sequence comes from Carnegiea gigantea, assembly GCA_029747015.1. NCBI lineage: Eukaryota > Viridiplantae > Streptophyta > Magnoliopsida > Caryophyllales > Cactaceae > Carnegiea > Carnegiea gigantea. Next base: position 195,919 of record JAKOGI010000228.1, read on the forward strand.
TATAAATGGACAGGACAAGCTAGCCGTCGGAGTTTGTGAGCCAAGTACCAAAAAGGTACTCGAACTTCCCCAAGAAGGTGCTAAGAATATCATGGATATCCTTGATGCTAAAGCTAATCCTACTGAATGCATAGTACTCCCTCTTCTTTTTCTTTTTTTAAATAGAAGCACGCTTTCTTTTCAAATACATATCTCACCTTCTTCATCTCTGCATATTTTTTTAAATAGGGAGAAAACGATTATGTGAACTTCAAGGAGGAATTGGCACATGTTCCTTAGCCATTGAAAAGTCAATGCTTTTTGTCGATTGAACGAATACCATCATTTGACAGTGGATTGAGATTAAATGGCTTAAAAGGTGTTTGTTCCTCGAATGATGATGAGATTAAGTCCATTTGTAGACTTCATTAGTACCTCGCCCACAGTGCCCTTTGAGGGCTCCACAAGGAGGGATTTTTGTCTTCAACGCTAATGCCATTATAAAGGAGGTAGATAAAAATGCCGCATGGGTGTTTGATAAAGCCATACTTGACAAGTTGTCTCGCAACCCTTTTGATGGACTTCCTTCTCTTAAAGGCAATTTTGACAGCCTTTATGCCACCATTCTGCAAAGAGGTATTGATATCACTCCTTTAGAGAGCAAGGTTGAAGGGTTGATCAAACAAGCATGTGACTTCAAGGACCTGCAACAGATCTACTCCGATCGAACATCTACTGAAGAACATAATAGTTGTCGTATGGAGGTGCAAGGTAAGCTTGACAAGGCCTCCTGTCGACTGAACACAGAAGGCGCCCATTATGAAGCAAAGGCAGCTGAGTTAAAGCCTGTTGAATTGAGGAGTTAGGAGCTGCTAAAAGAGCTTTAACTCTTGGAAGATCAAAAAAAAGATCTTAGTTCACAGGTAGTGGCCAGTGAGCATTTGCTTTAAGAAGCTGAGCAGGAAGTTATTGACTTGCAGGGTCAGATTGACATACTTAATACCACTGAAGTGCTGGATGCAGCCACAAAGGCTAGTTTAGAGAAGGTAAAGCCTACATAAAGGAGTCTTTCGAAGATTTGAAGAATTTCCAATGAAATCCATAGTTAACTCCCTTTTTTTTTTAAATGGACTTCTAATGCACTTTGTACTTTTGGTGATGTAAGCTTGATATCTATTGAATAAAGGTCGGATGGAAATTTTCTTTTATTCATTGTTGCACATGTGTCTTGGTTTATTTTCCTTATGATTTGGATTCCACAATCATCAACTTTATGACAAAGGTGAATCTATACCAAGCCAAATCTCTATATTTCTCCTTTAAACACATAAGTTGTATAAAACCCGTAGTCAGATGAACTTCTTTATTAGCATCAACCAACTTAATTTTTTTGATGATGTTTACTGTACTTAGGTATATACCAAAGTGCCTACGTACCTGAAGGGAACCCTAAAGGATCAAGTCATACATAGTTCAAACTACAAGAATTTTTTTTTTTTGGGTGTAGCCATTCATAATTTATACTATTGGGGGCCAGGAGTAGTATAATGGAGTTTGACTTGGAAGAATAAACAATTTAGGCTCACGTTTAGGAGCTTACATGTATTAATACAATAAGGATAGTAAAGCTTTAGGAACCTACCATTTATCAGTACAGCTCGTACTCCGTTAGTACCAACTATCCTATAAGCACCGTTGGTGAATACTTTCCGAATCACGTAGAGGCCATCCAACTTGGAAGTGAGCTTGCTTCTAGTCTTGTGCAGGATAATGATTGGTCTTCTTACCGCTAGCACTTAATCTCCAACCTGAAATGAACGCGAGCGCACCCTTTTGTTGAACGGTCATGATAAGCGTGCTTGATAGCATTCCAACTTTTGTTTCGCTCGAAATCCTTTTTCATCAAGGGCCTCGAGTTTAGACAATCAAAGCTTGTGATTTTCCTCTTTGGTTAAGCCTTCCTGTACGACAGTATGGAGTCAAGGGATTTAAAGCTCCAAAGTCAATACCGCTTCGACCCTGTACACTAGAGCGAAAGGAGTTGATTGGGTCAACATATTGTACGTGGTTCTGTATGCTTAAAGAGCTTCCCCTAGCCTTTCATGCCGATCACGTTTTGACTTCGCCACCACTTTGCTTAGTAAGTTGTAAAGTGTCTTGCTGAAAGCTTCTGCCAGCCCATTTGCAGGTGCATTGTCCATTGAAGATTTGTGCTGGGCAAACTAAACTTTTCGCAAAGGGCAGTCACCATCTTGTTAACAAATGGTTTGTCATTGTCAGTGATAATATATCAAGACATGCCATACCTGGAGATGATATGGATCCGAATAAGGTATGGATCCGAATAAAGTCAACAACATCTTCTTGTTTGACTTCTCTCAGCAGGATTGCTTCTGCCATTTGGAAAAGCAGTTAGTTATCGCCAAGATCGACGAGTGGGCAGCGGACGACTTTGGAGTGATAGAACCCATAACATCAACCCCCCAGCTTCAAGTGGCCAAGATGCCACAGCTGGATGAAGTGGTTCCGAGGGTTGATGAATAAATTGGAATGGAATAGGCAAGCCTCACACCATTTTGCATAATTGATGCAATCTTGGACCACAACAGGCTAATAGTAACCCATTCGTTTTGTCTGATCATACAATTTGGGTCTTGCTTGATGTGCACCACATACTCTTGAATGTGTTTCCTCCATTGTTTGTCTAGCCTCTTCATCATCTAAGCAACGCAACCAAAGGCCAATGAAGGAACGTCGATAAAGCATCCTATTAAAATAAAGGAAGCGGGGAGCTCTTCGTTGAATTTCTATCTTATGCCTCAGATCATTAAGAAGCTTTCCATGTTGTAAATAATCAGTGAGTAGCTGGCGCCAATCTTCTTCCTCCACTTCCTGGGCACTAGCCGCATTGACCTCTTCCTTAAGCTCTTCATCAAGGGGTACAACAACCCACCGGTAGCAAATAGGGACATTCATGCTTTCTTCTATCCCCAGTGCCAAAGTGGCTGCAAGGTTTGCAAGTGCATCGACCATCTTATTGGCACTCCTAGGAACATGTTGTAACTTGATGGTTTCAAGGTTATTAAGCAGTCATAAGGTATATTTGTGGTATGACACAAGATCGTTCTCTTTTACTTCATATTCTTCCAGAAGTTACTTGATAACCAATTGAGAATCACCATGGATGTCAAGGTCTTTGATTCCCATTTTAATGGCCATTTGAAGGCAAAAATCAGTGTCTGATATTCAGCAATATTATTAGAACACAACTGAGTTAGTACGAATGAATAAGTGAGGACACATTTTTATAGGGAAACAAAGATTACTCTTGTACCAGCACCATTATGTCTCGCTGCTCCATTATCATAGCTCATAAGAATCAGGAATTGGGTGATCTGACAAGAAATCCGCCAATGCTTGTCCTTTAACGGCCTTTTGTGACACGTAAATAAGATCATATTGCTTCAGGATTAGAGGCCACTTTATAAGTAGCCTGCTTAGGATTGGCCTTGACAAGATATTTGATGGGGTCAACTTTAGAAATCACCCGCACTATATGGGCTTGTATGTAATGCCTTAATTTTTGAATGGTGAACATGAGAGTCAAATGCAACTTTTCAATCGAGGAGTAATTAAGTTCCGCCCCAACCAAAGTGCAACTTAAGTAATACAAAGCTCTTTCTTTGCCTTCTTCATTTTCCTAGGAGGAGAATGCCCCCAAGTGCTTTTCTTGAGCTACAATGTAGAGTATAAGATTTCCCTGGAATTGGTGCTCCTAGAACTGGTGGATTTGATAAGTACTTCTTAATGCTTTCGAAGGCTTTTTGGCATAACTGGTCCCATTTAAATTATGCACCCTTCTTGATGAGGGGTGGAATGGGTGGCAATGACCGGCTAGGTTGGATATGAACCTTCTAATATAAGCCAAACAACCTTGAAGATGCCGTAATTCTTTGAGATTTTTTGGGGCAGGCATCTCCTAGATTGCCTTAATTTTAGCATAGTCAATCTCGATGCCTCTATGCTGAACTAAAAAGCCTAGGAACTTCCCAGAAGTGATACTAAATGCACATTTAGTCAGATTCATCTTTAGTTGACATCTCATCAACCTATCAAAAATTCGACGAAGGTCTTGTAGGTGGTCTGATCTCTTTTTTGACTTGACCATAAGATCATCAACATAGCCCTCCACTGTTTTGTGCAACATGTTATCAAAGATAGTTTGCATTGCTCTTTGGTATGTTGCTCCGGCGTTCTTCAAACTAAAGAGCATTACCTTATAGTAGAAGATGCCTTTGGAAGTGCGAAACACTTTGGCTACTTGGTCTTGTTGTGCCATTTGGATTTGATTATGCCCTGCAATACAATCCATAAAGGAGAATACTTTATGTCCTATGGTTGAATCGATCATGAGCTAAATGACGGGCAATGAGAAGTCATCCTTTGGGCAAGCGTCGTTGATATCCTGAAAGTCCATGCAAAAATGAAGCTGCCCATTCTTCTTCCTTACAGGGACATGTTTGCGATCCAAGTCGGGCATTTTACCTCAGGAATAAATCCTGCCTACATGAGTTTATTGACCTCTCTTTTGATTTTAGGTACTAACTCCAAATGAAAACGTCGTTAAGGCTGCTTTTGGGAGAAACATCCCTCCTGAGGGATACGCGATGGACTGCAATTTTAGGATCAAGCCCTGGCATTTCATTGTAACTCCATGCAAACGCATCCTTATACTCCAAGAGGAGATTGAAGTACTCTTTTTCTTCCTCTAGTGTAAGCAATGAACTTATATAGATGGGACGAGGTTTTAGCAGTTCTGCGACCCAATTCCTTCAAATCATCAACTGTAGCTTGCCCCCCATCTTCAAGAGTTTTAGGAGTCTCTGAAGTTCTATCTCTATCTCTAAGTCTTCACATTCTTGAACTGTGATATGATTAGAAGAACTCACTTCTGCTTGCTCAAACCCTTCGTTGATGTCATAATTACATGGCTGATCAGTACAGACCACAGTGTGCCTCTTTACCCTTAGTGAGCCATCTATCTTCACATTAAGGGTTGAAAATTGCTGCATACTAGAAGGGGTAGAAATTTGTACTTCATTTCCATCACCAAGTCGATTGAACATTAAATCCTTTTGTTCTTAGGGTAGTGGATTCATTAATTCTCTCGCTTTTGTGATTCCGTTGAACACTGAAGGCCTTGGTTACACATGATTTTTTACCCTCCAGAACACAAAAGACTTAAGGTTTTGACCTCTCCCAATTCTAGTGAAGATGGATGGGCGTTTCCTTGAGGTGGATGATTGTAACCTATCAAACACAGAAGGTTTTATAGGAGGTTGAGCACTTTTATCCTCACTCTCACCTATTTCTTTAGCAGAGATATGTTGAACCACATTTTACTTAGCCTTGCGTCACCTCGATATCCTGATCAGTTACACTGTTGTACAATCAAGATCCACTTTTGGGACTTCTACTAGGCCTCCTTGTTCTTGAATCTTCTCCTGCATTTTGTTGAAGCCTTATGTGTCCACCTCTACTACCTTTCCTAGTGCAACAGGATAGTTAAAATCATAACCTTCCTTCCCCAGAAGCTTATATGCATTCGAGTAGAACCCTTCCTTTGTTTGTACATTTTGCAAGTTCTCCTCTTCATCTAATAAGATCTTGGTACGAGAGACAAATCTAGGCTAAGGGGGTCTGCTCACCTTCGGCTGACACTTTCGCATTGACAATGTGACGCTTTCTTTAAGGGTGTCCAGGTTGGCTCGCTATCCTTCTTGATAGTCTTGGCCCCACTATTTCCACTTGTGCACCCATTGAAGGGTGTTTCCCCCTACTTGTGACGAGTTTTAGGAACATATCTTAAGATGAGTGGCATGTGATTTGAAGCAACCAATACTTGTTTAACAATGTGTTCAGCAAGTTGGGTGATAGTCACCTGTTCAACGTCCCCCTTACGACACTCTTATTGTTTCACGCTGCAATGCCTCGATATCACCTTGGAAGTATTAGTAGTCTTCAGCTTGTTGCTACCTGTGGATGAAATTATAGAGGGCATAGCCCCTTTGGTGCAGTGCCCTCTTCAAAGAATTTAGAATCAATAAAATGTGATTCTACCTTTGTGGATGCCATAATATTAACATTGATCTTCTGTTCGTGACCACTGTGATACTTAAGACATTGACGGAGGATAAAAGCCACTATTCCATGCTCATAGAGTCACGGGCGTCCAAGTAACAATTTGTATGAAGTTTTGGAGTCAATTACATAGAGGATTGAAGATGCTAGTAGATCCCCCATTGTTACCTCTAGGCGAATCATGTTGATCGCGCGCTGACTCTCCAAGCTAAACCCTTGAATCACTATACGACTCTTAGAAAGCTCATCTACCATAATGCCCAGTTCATTCATTGTAGACTTAGGCATGATGTTAACGGCTAAACCTCCGTCTACCAAGATGCGCTTGACTTTTTGCTCTGTGATATAACCAGTCACAAAGAAAGGACGATTGTGAGGCTTGGAGCCTAGTAACAAGTCATCATTAATGAAAGTGATAGCTATGTTACGAGTGGCGTACTAGGCAATGACTTTCAAGGATTCTCCAATGTTTTCGACCTTCTCAGCATAAAGCTCATGGACAACTAAACATACTTGACTAATAAATCATCCTTGCAACCTAAATATGAGATTACACACATGCACAATGTATAATAACAAGTCCCTTGATCCCTAAGGATGACATCACATAGTAACTTTTGACCTCACAATCCATCAAAATAGTGAAACTATCCTAGCGCGTAGTGTGCAAGTGTACCATCATCCTAGAAGTTAAGCTTACCAAGGTTCGATTGAATTCTATTTGACTACTTCATTGAATTATTTTACTTGTAAAGCGAGCCTTCCTAGTCACAGTATCAACTTAAAGGGTAGTACCTAGTAGTGCATGCCTCAAAACGATGCTAGTCATTCATAATTTTATAACTTGTTTTTGATTTTTTTTCTTTTTTTCAACTACTTTTTTTGTTTTTTGGCTTAATGAAAGACTAGTTGGGCAATCAAACTGTGAATCCCTAAAACCCTATGATAACGGTGACATGTAAATATGAACTGGACTCCACATTATAATGGACTAAATGGGTTAGAAATGGGACATGTAATGATGTATTTTAGACTAACGTCTATCATGCAAGCTATACTATTGCACAAACTAATAACAAGTCACAAGGAGTCAAAGTCAATCAAGATAGTCCGACTACACGAAATCACAAAAATAGGAAATCTTTTTGGTTTTTTGAAAATTTTTCCTCTCTTTTTTTCTTTTTCAAAAAATTTAAGGCATGGCTTCCACTCCCCTGCACACAGATCACACAATATTCGCACTATGGGGAAGGAAGCGTTAAAGACACAAAAAGAAGAGACTAGAAAATGACATTATACATAACTGTACAAAATAGATATAACAGTAATAGCGATTCAGATGCTGAATGTACCCGAGCTACATCATCATCCATTAGGGGTCATTAGGTGAATTGTGGAGCATCAGGATTCTACCTCAACCTTAAGTTACTATAACGATCAAATCCTATCAAAGATCTCAACAGCTTGTCATATATGCTGGAACAGCTCACAAATAAGCGGCTATAAAAAACAACAGAAAGTGCTCCAAATAATGCCATTCAAGGCCCATTTAAACTTATCAAAGCTTTGGGCCCAATCATATTGGGGACAACCATTCACATAAATCATATAATGAATAGCATAACAATCTAAAGTAACAAATGTCATAAGTAAATGATCTAAGGGACTCTGTATGTCCAACAACAAAATCAACATCTCCAAAAAGGGTAAAGGACAGGCCTAGGCAAAACCTTGTAGGAAAAGTGGAAGAATTAACATAGAAATGATCACCCAAAAAAGCACATCCTCTACAAGATCCTCAAGTCTCTCCGCATTAGTGCAGTCGACAAGAGTTTGGCCCAACTAACAATCATTAGTCACAAGAGTACAACCAAGGTTAAAGAAAATGAACTTAGAAGGATCCAAGAGATGGTGAACAATATTCTGCGTGGGGTGTTTTAAAACTAATGAATTGGGGAATAAATCATGACACTGGGGTACGAAGTCCATCAACACAACATGGGAGGGCAAAACTTCAGTCACATTTTCCTCACATGACTCCGTTGCATTGGAAATATACCATTCATAAAACTAATTAGCATAACACGAACATCATCCTTAGATATCTCACTTCCCTGAAACGGACAAGGGTGACCAAATAATGTAGGTGACCTGGGTACGATTAAGACATCATCAATAGTATCTTTGGATATGCTAATGTCAAATGCTAAATTAGGGTACTGTGATATACAGAGGTTTTTCACACTATCATTCTTCTCAGTTTGATTCACTAATAACACATGTTTCTTCATCATAGCCCTTGTTATATTCTTTAAGTTCTCATTCAACTGACTTTTAAATCTAGAGAGCATAGCAAGGAGTGGATAAGCATAAATAGCATGCTCAAAGGATCCATAATAATCACACAAAGAAAGGAGCACATGGAGTAGGAATGGACAGGTAAAACCCTCTATATAATTTTCGTACACCCGAGTGTTACGCGCTAAATATTCAAAGAAGTCCCAAATTTAATCGGGAGATTTGGAAATCAAACTGCCTCAAGCCCCCAGGATGCAGGGTTTCAACATGCCCCCGATGTTCATAATTCAATCCCTCAAAGATGACTTGGAAAATTTCCTATTTCTCAAAGTATCAACCAATGCATTAAGCACAAATCATTCAGTCTACACAAATATCTGTAAAATATTTAGTGTTGGTATAGTGGAAAATGGAAAATAGCCATATCGCCCCCTTTTTGCGTTTTTTTGAAATTTACATTTTTCTTTGAAATTTTCAATTGGTTTTTTTTTTTTGTAATTTTTATTAAACAAGAAAAGCAACCTAAATGAGTTTATGAATTATTAATTAAATCAACTAATCAACTGATCTAAATAGAAATTATTGAAACTAATATGCTAACAGAAATTATAAAGATAATAAGATAAATAAGTAGAACAAAAGAAAATAGTGACCTCAATTCAAACCGTCGTCCCCAGCAACGGCCACAAATATGCTGCGCACCTAAAAGAGGTATAGTAATACCGTAAGCGTATAGTTGTCAGTGACAATGCTTGAGGGTCGAATCTGCATGGACGGGGTCGAATCCACATGGACGGGGTCGAATTTAGGCCACTGCCACGAAAACTAACCCATATTAATTAAATTAACAGTAAGAAACAGGTAAAACATAATCATTCGACTAATAGACTTGAAACTAATTTGAACATAATTAAAACTGTACACTAAGCAACAACAAAAGAAATTATCATAACTAATAACGAAATAATAAATTCTTAATGAGAGGCAAGGTAGAGGAAAGAGATTACGATATAATATGCTTAAAAGCCAATGGAGGATGTTGAATTTTTGAAGTGTGTGAATCATGAAAATTCAGCACAAAACAAAACCAAGGGAGTAATAAAAATCGAGACTTTGATTTGGAAAATATTGGGAGAAGCTAAAATCAAACTAAAAGTGAAACTACAAAAATTGAATTAAAACTTGAACTTGAAAATAAAAACTATAATTAACGAGCTTGAATTGAACTAGAGCTAAAGAAAACTTGATATAAAACTAAACTTGAAAAGATTCCTAAAATTAGAGTAATATCTCAAACTCTAGGAACTAATGCTATAATGAAGAGGGAGTAAAGTTGATGATTTACTAGAACCCCTAAAGCCCCCTATTTATACTAGTGCTAACCCCCCATAATTTCTTCATTATATTGGAATTCTTAATTCCTGAGCTAGTATTCCACTTTCCAAATTGTACTCAATTTCTAGATTGCGCTAATAATCGATTCCTTAATTTACTTGCATATTCGCATTGAAATTTTGCTGAGAAAATAAGCTTTCTAATTTCAGATTGAATTAAGCTGCTGGACCATGGCTTGATTCAAGAGAAAATATGGGGCACTGGCTACTACACAGGGCTAAAATTTGTATTTGTACTGCATTATCCTAATCTCCGACTCTTATTACTTGCTTTTGACACTCATATTTCATTAAATTATCATTTCCAGTAAAATCACAAAAACCAAATAAAATCGAAAATTAATCTTGATTATGAGTAAAAACTAAACAATTAGAAGAACTTAAATGGACACTTTTGGAGCCGAAACAAATGCCCCAATACCAAGATTTTGCTCATTCTCGAGTAAAATAAAAGAAAAGAAAAAGGCCTAGCCTAAGACACCTAACAAACTTTCGTAGTAATCACAGTTGCACTTATCACATGCAACAAATCTTTTAAACCCCTAGGTTCTCCTTAGTGGATGAGTGTGGTTTTATGAGGGTTTGCAGAAGATATACCAAAAAAATATTTGAAGAAGAAAAGAAAAAGGAAAACAAAGATAGAAATTCATTCTTTTTTGTTGATTTTTTCTAAGTATAATCAAATATACACGAGGGAAAACTACACACACTTGACAACAAATCTCCTTACAGCCATATATGAGATTAAACACAATCACGATGTACAATAACAAGGCTCTTTATCCCTAAGGATGACATCAACACACCAACTTTCCACCTCACAATCCATTAAAATATCGAATCCATTCTAGTGCATAGTGTGCAAGTATATGTCACCCTATAAATTAAGGTTACCAAGGCTTGATTCCATCCCATTTGATAATTTTATTGAGTTATTTAACTTGGAAAGCAAGCCTTCTAAGTAGTAGTATTGCCTCAAAACGTAGCACCAACTAGCGCATGCTTCAAAGGGATACTTGTCATTCACAGGTTTATAACTTTTTATTTTGAGATTTTTTTCTTTTTTAAAAATTTTTTTGGGCTCAATAAAAGAGAAGTGGGGAAATCAAACCATGAAAGCCTAAAACCTTAAGATAATGGCAACATATAACTAAGGACTGGAGTCCACTTTATAATGTAATGAGGAGGTTACAACTGGGATATGGAATGAGACACTTTGGACTAAGGTCTATCATGCACACTATACTATTATACAAACCAAAAATAATTCACAAGGAGTCAAAGTCAATCAAGATAGTTCATACCCCGAATTCACAAAAATATGAAATCTTTTGGTTTCTTGAAAAGTTTATCCTCCTTTTTTCCTTTTTAAAGAAATTTGAAGGATGGCTTCGCTTTCCCCGCACCAAGATCACACAGTGTCCCCATTGTGGGAAAGGGAGCATCAAGGACACAAAAAGAAAGAGCTAGAAAATGACAATATAAATAACACTACAAAAGGGATAGAACAATAATAATAGTTCAAATACTAAATGTATCGGGGATACCTCATCACCTATTAGGGGTCATTAGTTGAATTATGGAGCATCAGACACTCCAACCCAACCTTAAGCTATTATAATAATCAAATCCCATCAAAGCTCTTAACAGCCTGTCATATATGCTGGAATAACTTTCAAATAAGTGAGTATAATAAAAATAACAGAGTGTTCTAAATAATGTTGTTCAAGGACCGTTTGAAATTATCAAAGCTTTAGGCCTAATCATATGAGAGACAAGTGTTCACATAATCATATAATGAATGGGGCAATGACCAAAAACAAGAAATGTCACAAGTAAATGGTCTAGGGATATCTGTATGTGTAATAATAAAATCAACATCTCCAAAAATGATAAAGGTAGGGCCTAAATAAACTTTTTAGGACAAGTGAAAGAAACAACTTAGAAAGGATCACCTAAAGTCGAAAGCACATCCCCTATAGAATCCTCAAGTCTCTCTACATTAGTGCAGCTAACAGCAGTTTGACCCAACTCACAACCCTTAGTGACAAGAGTATGATCAATCTCAGAAAAAATGAACTTAGAAGGATCCAAGTGATGGTGAACAGCAGTCGGCGTGGGGTGTATTAAAACAGATGAATTGGGGGGTAAATCATAATGTTGGGGTATGGAATCCATCCACTCAACATTGGAGGGGGAAACTTTAGTCACATTTTACTCACATGATTCCTGCCCATTGGAATGTACCCTTCATAAAATTGATTAGCATAAACACTAACATCATCCTCAGATATCTCACCCTCCTCAAACTAACAAGGGTCGGAAAAAGAGGTAGGTGATTTATGTACAGATAAGACATCATCAGTAGTGTCTTTGGGTATGCTAATGTCAGATGCTAAGTCAAGATATAGAGATATACACTGGTCATTCACACGATCATTCTTCCTAGTCTAATTAACTAATGACGCAAGTTTCTCCATCATAGTCCTTGTCACGTTTTCTAAGTTCTCATTCAATTTACTTCTAATTCTAGATACCATAGCATGGAATGGATAGGCATCAATAGCATGCTCAGAAGATTCATTATAATCACACTAAAAAGGAGGATGTGGAGTAGGAATGGGACACGTAAGACCCTGTATATAATTTTTATACTCTTAAGTGTCACAAGCTAAATACTCAAAGAAGTCCCAAATTTCATCGATAGATTTAGAAAACAAACGGCCAAAATCCCTAGGATATATGGTTTCAACATGCCCGTGATATGCAGAACTCAATCCCTCAAAGATAACTTGGCAAATTTCTCATTTCTCAAAGTACCGACCAGCACATTGAGCATAAAAATCATGCATTGCACTCAAATATCTCTAAAATATTTCATGCTCATATTGCCAAAAATGGAAAATTACCATACCCTCCACTTTATATTTTTTTAAATTTTCAATTTTTTTTTAGAATTTTAAATTCTGTTGACTTTTTGTAGTTTTTATTAAACAAGAAAAGCAAACCAATTGAGTTTATGAAATACTAATTAACCTAGCTATTCAATTGATCTAAATAGAAGTTCAAGAGACTATCTACTAACAAAAGTATGAGACTAATAAGAGAAATGCACAGAAAAAAATAGTAAATTCAAACCGTTGTCCCCTGCAATAGTGCCAAAAGCTTGTTATACCCCTAAAGCAGGTGAAGTAATACCACAAGCATATAGTTGTCATCCGTAGTACTTAAGGATTGAATCCACAGGAATAGGGTCGAATTTAGGCCAACCACAACAAAAACTAACACAAATTAACTAAATTAATAGTAAGGAATAGGGAAAAGAGAATCATCCCACTAATAGAATTGAAACTAATCTAACATAATGAAAACTGTAAACTAAATAACTAATTAAGAAATTATCACAACTGCTGCAAAATAGTAAATTCTAAATAAGAAGCAAGAGAAAGGAAATAGATTACGATAGATGCTTAAAAGCCAACGAAGAATATTGACTCTTCGAAGCGTGTCATTCATGAAAATCCGGCATCCACCATAAATCAAAGGGAGTAACAAAAATTAAAACATTGATGAAGATGATTTTTGGATAAGCTAAAATCAAATGAAAACTGAAACTACAAAAATTGAATTAAAACTATGATTAATAAACTTGAATTAAAGCTAGAGCGAAGGAAAACATGGTGTTAAACTCAAGTCAATAGAGTTGCTAAAATTACAGTAATATCTCAAACTCCAGGAACTAATGCTACAATTAAGAGGAGGATAATTGATGATTTATAGGCACCCCTAAGGCCCCCTATTTATACTAGTTCCGACCCCCCATACTTTACATTAGAATTTTAAAACCCAAGCTAGTATTCCACTTTTCGAATTGTATTTAATTTCCAGATTATGCTTATAATCCAATTCCTTAATTTACTTGCCAAATGATATTGAAATTTTGCATACAAAATAAGCTTTCCAACTTCGGATTGAATTAAGCTGCTCGACTGTGACCTGATTCAGTAGAAAATATGGGGCACTGACTGTTGCGCTTAGCCAAAATTATACTCCAACTCTTATTATTCACACTCGACACTCATTAGTTCATTAAATCATTATTTTCTGTAAAATCACAAAAGTCAAATAAAACCAAAAAATAATCCCGATTAAGCGTAAAAACTAACTGATTAGAAGTACTTAAATGGACACTTTTGGAGCCCAAAGAAATACCACGCCCCAAGATTTTCCTTGTCCTCAACTAAAATAAAAGAAAAGAAAGACCTAACCTAAGACACTTAACTCATCTTCGTAGGAATCACGGTTGCACTTAGCATAAGCAACAAGCCCTTTAAAACCCTACGTTCGCCCTTGTAACACTACCAGTGTGCACGTCTCACTATTTGTTTGTTCTTCAATTAAACCCTTAATTAAAATTGATAAACCCAACGATTGGGGTGTTACCACTGACCAGAAGGACAAGGCTTTAAACATGTGCACTAGATATAACATAGGCAAGCATAGATCACAATCATACAAATCCAAACATTATCAAACCATATACAAACAGATGCTAACCACCATAATGTTTATACACCACAATAGAGCAATCCTTCATAAAGCTTACAACTTCATCAATTGAAGTTCTCAAAGTACAATTCCCAAAATATTCTTGAACTAACATCATTACTGATTGATCCATATTCCCTTGCTCGCTTACCTTTTTCAGCTGGTTTGCTAGCATGAGTACGATTTACCAAGTATTTATGTAAAACAAAACATGGAAAACATTTCGAAATGTGAGCTGGAGCTCAATACATGCATTCCTTTATTATTAAATGATCACTGAAAAATTAGTTGGGTGCCCGCTTTGTAATTCATTCTACATTAAAATAGTGTATGAGAAGAATGTAAAACTGTATTGCCAATTATTATCTCATAGCGAACCCCTTATAGCTATTACAATATATAGAGAAGTGTACACCTGCCAAGTTGACATAACTGACAACTGACGAGGTCACTGATTAAGTGATAAATGATTGAGTAAACTGATTCGTTGATATACTTACCAAGAGATTATAACTTCGATAAATGCATTTTGATTTCTAAAGATGCAGGCAACAGATGTACTGGCATAGTTAAAATGTAATCGCACTTGATAATATTCATGCACAGTGAGGAATAATAGACAAGACCTCAATTCTGCTTATGACATGTAATAATGGGCATATGTAGTTGGTAAACAACGCTCACTTTCATAATTTGTAACTTTAATAGATATTGATTGATTAAATGGCATCCATAACTCAACATTTCAATATAAGATACATTACACGAAGATGATTTAAAATCTATATATACTAAGGTACTTTAATTTAAGATAAAATAAAATGGAACAAGATAAAGCAAAATAAAATAATTGAGATTATAATGAAAATGGAACATGGGTTTTTCATATTTCTGAACGAATAACAAGGGTTTAAGGCCAGGAGATGTATCATTGGGTTTACAATTCATTTGTTCACACCGACTTGGCCTAACAAGCATTGTCCTTGGGTCATTGCTCTCCCCATTTGTCTAATTTCATTCACATGCCATTTAACTCGGGTTTTCAATCAAACTACGTTTTCAACCATACTTAAAGTTATTGAACTCTCTAAACTTTATATCTTCTTTGTAATGCCCATAATTATTCAAAAACCTTTAACTAGGGTCCAAAAATTTATGGTTTTTGTCCTTTTTTTCCCTCCTAAATCAAGCTAAATGCCCCTTTAAGGCCCATTAACCTTTGTTTCCTTATTGTCCTCACCTTATTTATGCCAGGACACTCAAGAATTACCTCACAATCATTCTTACATATTTTTCAATCATTTTCTTCACAAAAACACTCAAAATGTTCCCACAAACTCACTTGCCTGCATTGATAAACCAAATAACCTCTTTTAGTCATTTATTGGATTTTTTATAATCCACTAATTTTAGCCAAACTCACATAACATCATTTTTCAAGCCAATAGCACATCCAACCTTGAAAATTCCATCTAATTCAATACAAATAATATATTCAATTCAAATATCAAACCAAATTGTGCATGGTCATGAAACCCTAGGTTATGTCCAACCCATATTTACATCCACCCCATGAATGACAATCAAAGCAACCAAATAAACAACACAAGCTCACATCTTGATTTAAACCCACTTGATCAAGTTCAAGCTCAACTCCACAATATCTAACATCTCCAAAAACAATAAAATTTGCATGCTAGCATTTATTTTCATCATAAGAACATAAATCATTACTAAAATAACCAAAAACAAATCAACATAGAGTTAGGGTTTTAACTCACTTCGAGCTTGAATATAAGAAGATGGAGCTGGCATTTGGTAGTGGTAGGAGTTGGGGATGGTGGCTAGTTGTGTTGGGGGTGGGGGTTGATAGTGGCTGGGAGTGGCAGCAGCCACTTGAAAATAGCACCAGCAGCAGGTGCACACAACAGGTGCAAGGGAGGGGAAACCGGGTGGGGCAGAAAGGGGAGAAGAAGAAGAAGAGAACTAGAATTTTGCTTCTTGAGAACATAGAAATATCGTGATAATTTAGCTAATTGTATATCATCATAAAGTAGCTTTTTGCTAAATAAAATTAAGCATAAGGAAAGGTAATTAATTAAATTCATTAGTACCACGTCCTGGGCCGCAAATTGGCCCAAATGAATTGGGCCTGGAAAATAGCACACCTTTGCGATAAATCTTTTTACGTAGCTCGAAATTAAATTTTTGTAATGTTAATGAAAATAATTTAATGTTTAACCATATTTATCAGGGCCTACTATTGATTCACCCAAAATTGTGATGATAATTGGAACTCGAACTGCAAAATGGGGCCTAAAATGAATTTTTCCCGACTAAAATGATTAAATGCGATAAATAAATTCAAAAAATTAATAACATCGCTTAAATAAATAAATAAACATGATTTAGGGTTGGGCAGCTGCAGCATTCCCCCCTTAAAGAGTTTCGCCTTCCAAGCCTATGAGTTTTGTCAAACATGCAAGGTTACCTCAAATAGGTGCGAGTACTTGGCTTTCATTTCTTCCTCAGTTTCCAAAGTTGCTTCTGAGGAGGTACGATTTGTCCAAAGTACTTTGACTAAAGGTATATGCTTGTTGTGTAGTTATTTAATCCTACGATTTAGTATCTAAATTGGACATTCTTCATAGACTGGATCCTCATTAACTTCAATGGGCTCGGTTGTGAT
The DNA here is from genome assembly GCA_029747015.1 of Carnegiea gigantea. NCBI lineage: Eukaryota > Viridiplantae > Streptophyta > Magnoliopsida > Caryophyllales > Cactaceae > Carnegiea > Carnegiea gigantea. Next base: position 212,968 of record JAKOGI010000228.1, read on the forward strand.
AGCATAGTTTGGATCTAGAATGTATTTCGTGAGTTGTGAGACATAAAACATGTTATCTACATGTTCAAGTTCTACAGGCTGTTCCAGTCAGTAAGCTATGGGACATAACTTTTCAACAATTTTATATGGTCCAATGTATCTTGCGCTCAATTTGCCTTACACTCCAAACCTTCTTATACCTTTAGTTGGCGAAACTTTTAGAAAAACCTTATCACCTACTCAAAACTCCAAAGGCCTTATTCTTCTGTTAGTGTAGCTATTTTACTGCCTCTCGGCAACCCGTATATACTCTTGGATCTTCCTTATTGTTCTGGTAGTTTCTTGGATCAATTCTGGGCCCAAGGTCAATGCTTTATGTAACTCACTCTAGCACAATGGAGTTCTACATTTTCTTACATATAGAGCCTCAAACCGATCATTTTAATGGTGGACCGTAACTATTGTTGTAAGAAAACTCCACTAATGATAAGTTGTCATCCCATATCCCTTGGAACTCCTATACACAAGCTTTTAACATATCTTCTAGAATCTGATTTACTTTTTCAATTTGCCCACCTGTTTCAAGATAATAGGAGCTGCTAAAATTCAATTTGGTTTCAATAGGTTTTTCAAATGCTAGACAAAAGAAATGGGCTTGAAATCTCTGATTTCTATCTAGCACTATGTTTGTTGGAATTCCATGAAATTGAACTATCTCCTTAACATATAGCTGGGCTAGTTTTTCAACTCCCCAAGTATCCTGCAGTGGCAGAAAATAGGTAGATTTAGTGGGTCGATCAACTATTACTGAGATAGCATTCTTCTTTGAAGTAGAAAAAGGTAAACCCATGACGAAGTCCATTGAGATTGAGTCCCACATCCAACTGGGATGTCTAAAGGTCGCAGTTCATCCATTGAACATTTATGCTCCGCTTTAACCTTTTGGCAAATCAGACACTTATATGCATACCCTGTCATCTCTTTCTTCATATTATTCGACCAAAAGTATTGCCTTAGGTCCCTATACATCTTACTGCCCCTGGGTGCAACGAGTGTCAAGTGTTGTGAGCCTCTTCTAAGATCTTCGTCCTTAATTCCTCATTTTTGGGCACAGGGAGGTGATTCTGAAATTGCAAGGTCCCATCCTCATGTACAATAAACCCAGGTGACTTCCCTCTCTCTAAATTTTGCTTTATCCTTCGGAGTTCAGGATCACTTTTTTGGGTCACTCGAATTTCCTCCACTATGGAGGGCTGTAAAGTACATGCTGACAATTGAACACTTGCTTGCCTATGTGACACTAATTGAACACCCAAGTCCTCAATTTCTCATAAGAGGTTCAACTGGGTAATCACTATAGTGTTTAAGTTAAGTTGTGACTACTTACTCAGGGCATCTGCCACAACATTTGCGTTTCCTAGGTGATATTAGATCTGTAGGTAATAATCTTTAAGTATTTCTAGCCAACACCTCTGTCCCAAATTGAGCTCATTTTTTGAGTGAAAGTATACTTCAAGCTTTGATGATCTATCTAAATCTTAAAACGTACTCCACACAAGTAATGTCTCTAAATTTTCAGTGCAAGGACCACAACTGCTAGTTCCAGGTCATAGGTAGGGTAATATCTCTCATAAGGCTTGAGCTGTCGGGAGGTTTATCTTCTTGCATCAGAACACATCCCAACCCATTCTTTGATAAATCACTTTAGATTGTGTACTCTTTACCTTCTTCTGACAATGTTAGGATTGTGGCGGTAGTTAATCGATGCCTCAATTCTTGAAATGCCCTTTCACACCTCTTTGTTCAGTCAAGCTTAATAGCTTTCTTCAACAAATTGGTTAGGGGAGATGCTATTTTCCAAAAAAAAAAAAAAAATCCTTTACAAACCTTTAATGATAGCAGGCTAAACCCAAGAAGCTTGTAATCTCAATGACATTGATAGGCCTTGGCCATTCTATAATTGCTTTCACATTCTTAGGGTCACCCTTAATCCCCTCCTTTGAAACTACATGTCTTAAAAATGCTATTTCTTCTAACAAGAACTCGCACTTCTTTAATTTGCCATATAATTGGTGTTCCCCCAAGGTATGCAACGCTATTTTCAAATGAGCAATGTGTTCATCTTTGTCCTTAGAGTATATCAAGATGTCATCCATAAATGTGTCTAAATAGGGTCTGAAAACTCTACTCATAAGATCCATAAAGGGTACAGGGGCATTGGTCAGGCCAAAGAGAATCACCATGAATTTATAGTGACCATAGCTGGTCCTAAATCTTATTTTGGGGATGTTTTTGGGTTTAATCCGAAGGTGATGGTATCCAGACTTCGAATCAATCTTAGAAAAGATTCCTGCTCATTGTAGTTAATCAAATAAATCATCCATTTGGAGCAAAGGGGATTTATTTTTGATGATGATCTTGTTCAGCTCCCAGCAATTGATACACAACCTTAAGATATGATAAATAAAACTAGGGCACCCTAAGGTGACACACTTGGCATGATAAATCCCTTCTGTAATAGCTCATCTACTTGAATCCTCAGTTCTCTAAGCTCTATTGGGGCCATAAGATATGGGGCTTTGGAGATGGATTGGGCACCAGGGATTAAGTCAATCTCAAAATCAATTTCTCTTTGAGGGAGTAATCCTAGTAACGCTTCAGGAAAAACATCCCTAAATTCACAAACTATAGGAATATCTTCTGCTTCCCCGCCCCTTTTTCCTCTTCTTGAGTGTTAATGGCATAACACTAATGCCCAATACATCCTAGACATAATAACCTAATTGCTTTCATAGTGGAAATTAGGGGACATTGTTTTTCCTTTCTTTGCCTATAAAAACATGCTTTTGTCCCTCTTTCATCCATCAAAACAACCCTAAGGTCTTTACAATTAATCTTAGCCCCATAAGTATGCAACTAGTTCATCCCTAGAATGATATCAAAGTTTAACAAATTAAATTGAATCAAATCTCCAGGAAATATGATTCCATCACTTGTAATAAGGATAAGGTTTTAAGAGGTAGGGCACTCAATCATAGACTCATTGGGTAACTTGATTCTATAATTTCTTTCGGCCTTCATATAATCAAGATTCAATTGCATGGCAGATCGAGTATGTGTGTGTGTGTATATATATATATATATATATATATATATATATATATATATATATATATATATATATATATATATATGTATATATGTATGTATATATGTATATATGAATGAATGAATGAGTGGTACTCGAATCAAACAATGCATAAAATGACTTTCAATTTTAAAAGAGAGTCCCAACTCAACTGCTCAGTCATATAATTCTTGGTAGGTAAGGATTGATTGACCAACTAATTGATTACAAATATAGAAAGCTAAACCCTCATTAAATCTCCTCATCTTCAATCTTTCAGACGGCACAAACTCAAGAACAAACCTGAATAGTTCAATAAACCTACGAGCATATTGCATTACCGTTATACTACCACTCAACTTTAATTCTATAAATTCTTTTTCCTTCTACCATTGAACCATAACAGGGTAAAATTTGGTCTCAGTTCTTCCAGGAATTCATTCCAAGTGAATTTAGGCCTTAGTAGCCTATCCTTAATAATGTTCCACCAAATGTCTGCTTCCCTAGTCAGGTAAAATGTCCTAACGTTCACCTTTTTCTCATCGATAACCTCCACTACTGTGAAAATCTTCTCCATCCCTCTAATCCATTCTTCTCGTTTCACTAGATTATACTTTCCATCATATACTTTAGGGTTGTGTCACGCTACTCTATCTATTAATTTACTGACTATAGGAGGGATTTTAGAAGGTGTTAAGGAAATTCACTTCATCAATTCGAACATTATGGTCTATTAATAGTTAGGGTTCCCTATGTTACTAACCAATTCAGGGGGAAAATTGGGCATTCTATTAAGGTTTGGTTACACATTACACAAAGCTTGGTCACTTGACCCTTGACCATGACTCAAATTATCTGCTATGTGGGTCTCTGCATTGTTTTGCATAGATTCAGATTTGTTACTATGCATTAGGCAGAGTAATTCAATCACTTAGCTACAACCAACATATAAGATATGCATACACAATAGATAAAAACTAATATGGTTTAAGTATTATTTAAACATAATCCCAAAGCTTCATTATATCATTGCCGTAATTATTCGCTTATATATATATATATATATATATATATATATATATATATATATATATATATATATATATATACATTGTTAAATAAAAGTATATCACATCGAGTTGACTAACTAAAGTCAGCCTTTACTCGTGCCTCCTAACTAAAACACTACCTAGCTCGAATAAACTAAGCCTGACACATGCCCAAAAGAAGGCGAGATTAGTCAACACAGTTGCAAGGATCTATTTAACTATATATAATGTCATAACTTACTTAAATTGTATCTATCTAACCAACCGTACTATATACATGTAGGGCTCAAAATGTAATATAAATAGGACTCAGCACCTAAATCAATCTAGAGACCCCTAGATGGATCATAGTCTGGGCTAGACTCATCCCCAGGTTACTCACCCGAGTCAAAACTGCTGTCTGAGGCACCTAACTCTACATCCTCGACATCATGATCAGGCTGATGCTTCCCTATCTTTGGTTTCTCTATGAGCTCACCATTAGAGCTAAACTCCATAAGCTTTGGTGTATTAGGGAGACTGATCCAACAGATAGAGGGATCCCCTCCCTAGATTTTGATGACTCTGGACTATCGGGCATCTGAGGAAAACCCGGTGTAGATGGTGATGGTGGTCCCTACGCAAGTGCAGGTGGTGCAGCTAACGGGAAGTGCAAAGTATAAAGGAAATATATACAACAATGCTAATCCCTCCATGCTCAAACTCCTCCCAGAATAGTAGCTCGGTGGTAATCGTAGCCCCAACCGCTGAAGCTGGAACCTAGGTATGTCCTATCCTGGCTCCAGTAGTCTTAAAGTCATGATATCGGGTCATAAACTCGGCCCAAGGGGTAACTGTAGGCAAGGCCCACAACTACCTATGTACGCAAACCGTAATGCTATAAAACTCAGCTACCATACTATAATGTAGTAAAGAGATATGAGTGGCCATAGAAGTACCCAGCATCATATTCACTGCATATGAATCCATCTGACAAGGAAGAACATACAAGAAGAACATGTGAGAGATAAACAAGCATTCTATTATCACAAATCTCTAATGACGTATTGTTAACCTCTACTAAACAACCCTTTCACCTTCCCATCTGTACTCTCCATACTCCATATCCCATCAAAGGAAATCAAACCTTGCTCTGTTACCAATACTATAACACCCCCAATACATATGTCTCACTATTTGTATATTCTTTAATTAAACCCTTAATTAAAACTGAGAAACATGATGATTAGGGCGTTACTTCCGTCCTGAACGATAAGGCTTTAAGTATGTGCACTAGATATAATATAGGTAAGCATAGATCACAATCTTAGACAGTCAGACATTATCATACCATATACAAACAGATGCTAACCACTATAAGCTTTGTGCACCACAATAGAGAAATTCTCTGTAAAATTTACAACTTCATCAACTAAAGATCTTAAGGTATAGTTCCTAAAATATTCTTGAACTAACATCATTACTGATCTATCCATTTTCCCTTGTTCACTTACTTTCTTCAGCTGGTTGCTGGCACGAAGTCGATTCACTGAGTATTTGCCAAAAATAAAACAGGACAAACATTTCAAAATGTGAACCAAAGCTCAGTACATGCATTGTTGTATTATTAAATGATCATTGAAAAATTAGTTGGGGGCCCGCTTTGCAATCCATTTTGCTTTAAAATAGTGAATTAGATGAATGTAAAATTGTATTACCAGTTATTATCTAGTAGTGAACTCCTTGTAACTGTTACGATCTATAGATAGATGTACACCTACCAAGCCGATTAGAAGACCTAGCCTATAGACACGCAGGTAACTGAAGGGCGAGTGCCCTATAAATGGTAACTGACGGGGTCTCCAATTAAGTGATAAATCACTGAGTAAATTGATTCATTGATATACTTACCAAGACATTATAACTCTAATAAAAGTATTCTGATTTCTAAAGATATTGGTAATTAATGTACCTGGGGTGTTTAAAATGTAATCACACTTGATAATATTCATGCACAATGAGGAATGACAGACTAAGCCTCGATTATACATGAGAAATGCAATGATCAGTATATGTAGTTAGTTAACAGTGCTCACTTTCATGATTTGTAAGTTTAATAGAGATTGATTAATTAAATGACATCCGTAACTCAACATTTCAATATAAGATACATTGCCCTAAGATGATTTGAAAACTAATATACTAAGGTACTTCAATTTAAGGCAAAATAAATTGGAGCAAAATAAAGAAAAGTAAAATAATTAGGATTATAATGAAAAGACTTTAATAGTTTTCAATGAAATATGGGTTTTTGACATTTCTCAGATGAATAACAAGGGTATACGGCCAAGAAAGGTGTAATTGCATTTGGAATTTCTTTGATCACATCGACTTGGCCCAACATGCACTGTTCTTGACTCATTACTCTCCCCACTTCTCCAACTTTTATTCACATGCCATTTAACTCGATTTTTCAACCCAACTAAGTTTTTAACCACACTTAAAGTTGTTGAACTCCTTAAAATTTATATCTTCTTTGCAATGCTAATAATTATTTAGAAACCTTTAACTAAGCTGTCAAAATTATGGTTTTATTCCCTTTTTTCCCCTCATAAATCAAGCTAAATACCTCTTTAAAGCCCATCAACCATTGTTTCCTTATTGTCCATACGTGAAGACACTCAAGAATTACCTCACAGTCATGCTTATTTTTCAATCTTTTTCTTCACAACAGCACTCAAAATGTTCCCATAAACTCACTTACTTGCATTAATAAACTAATTAACCTCTTTTTGTCATTTATTAGATTTTCCATAATCCAATAGTTTTGGACAAACTCACACAACATCATTTTTCAAGCCAATAGCACATCTAACCTCAAAAATTCCACCTAATTCAATATAAATAACATACTTGATTCAAATATCAAACCAAATCATGCATGGCCATGAAACCCTAGGTTATGTCCAACCTATATCTATGTCCACCCCAGCAAAGAGAAGACTTAACATGATCACCTATAACCTTAGATTCATTTTCTTTCATACCAACAATCAAAGCAACCAAACAAACAACACAAGCTCACACCTTCTTGATTTAAACCCACTTGATCAAGTTCAAGTTTAACTCTATAATATCCAACTTCTCCAAAAACAATAAAATTTGAATGCTAGCATTTGTTTTCATCATAAGAACATAAATCATAACTAAAACAATCGTTGTAGCAAAAATACAACAATATAGATTTAGGATTTTGACTTACTTTTAGCTTGTACATAAGAAGATGAAGGTGGTGTTTGGTGGTGGTAGGAGTTGGGGATGGTGGCTGGTGGTGTTGGGGGTGGGAGCCAGTGGTCAGTGGGGGCTGGGTGTTGCAGCAGCCACTTGAAAACAGCAGTAGCAGCTGGGAGATTTAGATAACAAATCACCCAAGCCCCCTGGATACATGGTTTTAACATTCCCCCAATATACAGAATTCAATCCCTCGAAGGTAATTTAGCAAATTTCCCTTTTTTCAGGGTATTGGCTAGCACATTGAGCACAAAAATCATTCAGTCTACTCAAATATTTCCAAAATATTCTGTGCTCATATGGCGAAAAATGAAAAATAGGTATATTCCCCCTGTATTTTTTTTTAAATTTTCAACTTTTTTTGAAATTTTTAGTTTGTTTGCTTTTTATAATTTCTCTTAAACATAAGAAGCAAGCTAAATGAGTTTATGAAATATTAATCAAATTAACTAATCGACTGATCTAAATAGAAATTCATGAAATTGATCTATTAACAGAAATTATGAAGCTAACAAGATAAATAAACAGAACAATTAAAATGCTGACCTCAATTCAAATTGTTGTCCTTAGTAATAGTGCAAAAAACTTGTACACTCCTAAAGGAGGTGTAGTAATACTGCAAGCTTAAGATTGCGAGTTATAGTACTTGAGGGTCAAATCCATAGGGACCGGGTCGAATTTAGGCCACTGCAACAAAAAATTACCCATATTAATTAAATTAACAGCAAGAAATAGGCAAAATAGATCATTAAATTGATAGGATTGAAACTAATATGAATATAATGAAAACTATAAACTAAACAACTACCAAAGAAATTGCCACAACTACCACAAAACAATAAATTCTAAATAAGAGCCGAGAGAAAGGAAAGAGATTATGATATATGCTTAAAAGCCAATAGAGAATGTTGAACCTTTGGAGTGTGTCAATTATGAAAATCTAACATCCACCATAAACCAAAGGGAGTAATAAGAATTGAAACGTTGGTCGAGAGAATTGTTGGAGAAGCTAAAATCAAACTAAAATTGAAACTACAAAAATTAAATTAAAACTTGAACTTAAAAATAAAACTAGAATAAATAAACCTGAATTAAAGCTATAGCTAAAGAAAACTTGATGTTAAACTGAACTTGAAAGAAATCCTAAAATTACAATAATGTCTCAAACTCTAGGAACTAATGCTATAATTGACAGGGAGAGAAATTGATGATTTATAAGCACCCTTAGGGCCCCCTCTTTACACTAGTGCCAACCCCCAGACTTTCCTAATTACATTAGAATTCTTAATACCCAAGCCAATACTCGGCTTTCCAAATTGTACTCATTTTGCAGATTATGCTAATAATCGACCTCCTTAATTCACTTTCCGAGTCGTATTGAAATTTCACTGAGAAAACAAGCTTTCCAATTTCAGATTGAATTAAGCGGTTGGACCATGGCCTGATTCAAGGGAAAATAAGGGGCACTAACTGCCGAGCTTGGCCAAAATTTGTACTTGAACTATACTGTCTTGATCTCTGAATTTTGTTGCTCGCTTTCGACACTCATTATTTCATTGAATCATTATTTCCTAAAAAATCAAAAAAACCAAATAAAACCTAAAAATAATCCCAAGTACAAGTAAAAACTAATTGATTATAAGTAGTTAAATGGACACCTTCTGAGCCCCTTGTCCTCGAGTAAAATAAAATAAAAAAAAGTTATAACCTGAGACACTTAACTCACTTTCGTAGGAACCACGATTGTACTCAATACATGAAACAAGCCCTTTAAACCTTGGGTTCCCACTAGTAGATGAGCATGGTCTCTTGAGAGTTTACAGAAGATATACCCATAAAAACTTTGAAAAACAAAAAGAAAAAGTGAAAGAATGATAGAATCTTTTTTTTGAATTTTTCAAATATAATCAAATATACATGAGTGAAAGCTACACATACTTGACCAACAAATCATGCTTGCAACCCATGTATGAGATTATGCACAAGCACAATGTACAATAACAAGGCTCTTGATCCCTAAGGATGGGATCTATGCACCAACTTTTCACCTTCCAATCCATTAAAATAGAATCCATCCTAGTGCGCAGTGTGCATGTTATACCATCACCCTAGGAGTTAAGCTTACCAAGGTTGGATTCAATCACATTTGACTATTCTATTGACTTAATTAACTTCGAAAGCAAGGCTTTCCATTAGCACTACTGCCTCAAATGATAGCACTTAGTAGCACCTGCACAAAAGGGACACTTGTCATGCACAACTTCATAACTTGTTATTTTAATTTTATCCCCCCTTTTTAATTTTTTTTAGCTCAGTAAAAGACAAGTGGAGAAATCAAACCATGAAAGCCCAATACCCTTAGGTAATGGTGACATATAAGTAAAGACTTTACTCCACATTATAAGGAAATGAAAGGGTTAGAAATCAGATATGGGATGACACACTTTTGATTAAGGCCTGTCGTGCACACTATACTTGTATAAAAGCCAATTATAACTCGCAAGGAGTCAAAATCAATCAAGATAGTACAACTCACAAAAATCACAAAAATAAAAAATCTTTTTGGTTTTTTTGAAAAGTTTTTCTTCTTTTTCTTCTTTTTTAAAAAATTTGAAGCATAGCTTCCCTTCCCCCACAGTAAGATCACACAATCTCCATATTGTAGAAAAGGGAACATCAAGGGCACAAAAAGAAAGACTAGAAAATAGCAGCATACATAACTATAGGAAAGGGATAGAACAACAATAATAGGTCAACTACTAAATATACCCAAAATACCCCATCACCCATTAGGGGTCATTAGGTGAATTATGGAGAGCATCAAACAGTCCACCTAAACCTAAAGCTACTAGAATAATCAAATCCCATCAAAGCTCTTAATAGCTTGTCCTATATGCTGGAACAAGTCACATATAATTAAGTATAACAAAATGGTAGAGAGCATTCCAAATAATGTCATTCAATGCCAGTTTAAATGTATCAAAACTCTGTGCCCAATCATATGAGGGAAGGGTGTTAACATAATTATATAATAAATAGGACAATGGCCTAAATTGAGAAATGTTGCAAGTAAGTGATCTAGGGGCCTCTGCATGTCCAACAATAAAATCAACATCTCCAAAAAGGGCAAATGAAGGGCCTATGTAAACCTCTTAAGACAAGTGGAAAAATTAACATAGAAAGGATCACTTAATTCTAAAGCTCATCCTCTACAGTTTTTTCAAGTATCTTTACATCAGTATGGTCAATTTATCTATGCGGGGTGTGTTAAAACAGATGAATTGGGGGATAAATCATGACAGTGGGGTGTGGAATACATTAGCGCAACATTGATGTGGCAAACTTTAGTCATCGTTTCCTTATATGACTCATCCCCATTGGAACTATATCATTCATAAAATTGAGTAGCATTAGCACTAACATCATCCTTAGATATCTCACCCTCCTCAAACTCACAAGGGTGATCAAAAGAGGTTGGTGACTTAGGTATGATTAAGATATCATCAATGGTGTCTTTTGGTATGCTAATGCCAGATGCTACATCAGGATATAAAGATATACAAAGGTCATTCACAGTGTCATCCTCCCAGGTCTGATTGAGTAATGGCACAAGTTTTTCTATCATAGTCTTTATAATGTTCTCTAAGTTCTCATTCAATTGACTTGTAAATCTGGAAAGCATAGCAAGGAATGGACAAGCATCAGTAGCATGCTTAGAAGATTCACAATAATCACATAAAAAAGGGGCACGTGGAGTAGGAATAAGGCAAGTAAAACCCTCTATATATTATCATACTCCTAAGTGTCCCGAGCCAAATATTTGGAGAAGTCCCAAATTTCATCCAAAGATTTAGAAAACAAACCACCCAAGCTCCCATTATACATGGTTTCAACATGCCATCGACATTCAAAATTCAATCCCTCAAAGATAACTTAGCAAATTTCCCATTTCGCAAAGTATCGACCAGCAAATTGAGCACGAAAATCATTCAGTCTCCTAAAATATCACCAAAATATTTCATGCTTATATCATGGAAAATGGAAAATATTCATATCCCTCGTATTTTTTGGAATTTTAAATTCTTTTGGAATTTCTAATTTTCTTTTTTTTACTTTGTATTAAACAAGAAAATAAAGCTAAATGAGTTTATAAAACATTAACCAAATTAACTAATCAACTGATCTAAATCGAAATTCATGAGACTAATTTACTTACAGAAATTATGAAGCTAATAAGATAAAAAAACAAAAGAAAGAAAAATAGTGACCTAAATTCAAAACACCACCTCTAACAACAATGCCAAATACTTGTTATGCTCCTATAGGACGTGTAGTAATACCGCAGCACAAAAGGAATAGAACAATAATAATAGTTCAGATAAGTGATAAGTGTTTAACATATATATAATTTTACGGTCATTTTGCCACATTTTTAGGAGAATTATGTGGTTGAAGTTACCATTTATGCTCCTCTTCTTGTTTTATGCTTGGATATGGTTGTTTGATGATATTTATAGGAATTTGGACCATTTTGACCCAGTATTTGACCCTCGTTTGAGTATATATTGAACCCCTACTGATGCCCCTGAGATGTTGTGCATGTAGAGCAAGAGAAGAGTAGAGAATTTGGTTCCGGCTAAGACCATGATCAAATCACGGTGTCTGCCACGGACCGTGCTACGCTGGTAACTGTGGCCTCTTTGTCTCCTTTCGGCTGTGTGGCTGAGAATGCTAGCGTTCGTGCTTAAAACCTGTCCCTTAGCAGCAGAAAGAACAGAAGAGGACACAAATAGATAGTCATTTCTATTCTTTAAATTTTTACTTTGGTAGTTAGGATTTTCGTTTGATTTTTGTGTAAGTGAGAAATCTTAAGTGAGGAACTCAGTTTTGTTGGTGGTTTGAAGACTTTGTTGAAGGCTATCATTGCCAATCCCTTCCCTCTCAGATCTCGCTGAGTTGTTTGGTTAGTTATTTAATTTTTAATCATGAGTGAGTAGTTTATCTTGTCTAGTGATTTGTTTGTTAATGGAAGTGTAGTTGGATCGTTTTATATTCAATAGAATTGTGCTTTCTTTTCATGTTGGTTTGATTTCGTTTTATCAAGTGACTATCGTATTGTGAGTGGACTTGGCCAAATTTGCTTGCACCCTTGAGACAATTGAATGAAGAACTAAAAGGTGAAGTTCGATGGTAAGACTGCTCAATAAGACCCAATATAGCGATCACTCAAAGGAGAGATTTGCATATTGGGAGGATAAGATAGTAATCAAAAATATTGAACTTAGATTAAGACAAATTAGTTTGAAAGAATGACTTTGGTTTGGTTTAGGCAATTTGGTTGATTTTGAAAGAATAGACTAAATTCTAGATCGATTGCAATTCCTCGAAATTATCCAATTAAAGAAAAGTACATGTTAGTCATTTTGATCCAACACCTTTCTCAACTAAATAAATCCCTAGGCATTTTTCCTTAATTGAGTTTAGAATTAGTTAATTAGAAGTTGTCAAATCAAAATCCTCGATTAAGTAACTACTTAGCATTTTCTGATAGAAAGGACTCGATACATTACTTTGGTCCCTGAGGAGGATCTTTTAATCTATACTATAACACCCGTGCGCTTGCGGACGTATCAAGTTTTTGGCCCCATTGCCAGGGGACCAATTTGTTAACTATTGAGTTAGTCTTACGAAATTGACTAAGTGCTTTATTTTCTTTTGCTTTCTTTTTATTTATTGTTTGATTGCATTGGCAGTGTTGGTGATTATGCTTGTAGGAATCTTCCCCATTTACACGCAATCCATTTCTATACGAACATGATCCCGAGATTGAGAGGACTTTTCACTTAAGAAGGAAGAAGCAAAAGATTGAAGAACAAAGACGCGAGGCTAGAAGAACTTCAACAAATATTTTAGGAGGAGGAGGTGACCAAAGGAGGGCGCTTAGGGATTTTGTTACTCCTGGAGTCAAAGGAATCACCTCAAGCATCGCTCACCCTGTCATTGATGCAAATAATTTCGAGCTCAGGCTGGCTCTCATTTCCATGGTGCAACAATTCCATTTTGGAGGCACTCCTTTAGAAGACCTGAACCTACATCTCTCGGTCTTTTTAGAGGTGTGTGACACCTTGAAGCTTAACGGAATCTCCACTGATGCCATTCGACTGCGATTATTTCCCTTCTCACTTAGCGATAAGGCAAGACCATGGTTGTATTCTTTGCCTTTGGGATGTATCACCACATAGGATGAGTTTACAAGAGCTTTCCTTGCTAAATTCTTCCCACCAAGCAAAACGACAAGCTTGACGAATGAAATCACCAACTTCACTCAAAGGGATGATGAGACGCTCTATGAGGGTTGGGAGTGGTTTAAGGATTTGTTACGATTATGCCCTCATCATGGTCTTTAATGATGGATGATTGTTTAAGCTTTCTATAGTGGTGCAATCCAACCTATAAGTGCAATACCCTGAGCCTAAATTATGTTTATTTTTTTAATTAAGCCATGTTATTAAATTTTCAGATTTATTTATCTCATTTAATCATCCTGGTTGGAAAAATTCATTTTGGGCTCCACTTTGCAATTCGAGCTCATTTACCAAAAAATTTCGGAAAAATCGATAGTAGGCCGCGATAATTATGAAAAAAAATGAAATTATTTTTCATAACATCACAAAAATTTAATTTCGAGTTGCAAAACAATTTCAATCATATAAGGTATATTTTTCGGGTTCAAGCTCATTTAGGCCCAATTCCAGCCCGACAAGTTATTACTCCATTTTACTTGGCTAAGCACCATTGCATGTGTTTAATTTCCATTGGCTTAGGTTATCTTTGCTAGGTATAAAATCAGCCAAGTAAATTAAGATGCAATTAAAATCATTCCCAACCAAGTAAAGTAAAGCTACTCTTCTCCTTCCTCTTTCCTCCACAGCCCCCATGACCAGCCTAGTTTCAGCCACCTTTCTACTACCAGTCAACCACCAGGACAGCCACCAGCCCACCACCAGATCAGTCACCAGCCATCCCCCACACCCGCTCAAGCATCAAACATGATTCACACCTCCTTTTTCAAGCATCAAGTGAGTAAACTCCAATCCGTATCATGCTGATTTTTGATTCTTAATCTTGTTTTTGTTGGTTTTTATTGTTGATCATGCCATTTTGATAAGAATAAAAGCTATCTTTGAAGTGTTTAAGTGTTGATTAAGCATAAAAGCATGTGGGAGTTGAGATTGTTCATGATCATGCTAGTTTAAGTTTGAAGTGATGGATTTGGACTATTTTGTATTTGATTTTGTAATCTTTATCATTATAAATGATGATGGTAATGTTGGTGTGGTTTTGGATGAAATAAAGAGTGATTTTAGTGGGTGGTTATATGAAGAAAAGATGAAATTAGGTGATTTAGGGCTGGCAAGCAGACCCAAAATAGGGGTCTGTTTATGAATAAACGGGTATTTTATGGGACATCAAAAATTATGATTTTTGGTGTGAAGATACCTCAATGAGTTAGCTTTCAATGGGCTCTGGAATTACTTAATTTTAAGTTGTGCAGACAAAGGTATGCCCAATTTACTGAATACTACGCTAAATACATTGAAACTGGGAGCAGTTTTGAACAGTGGACTTTACGAAAAAACTGGTATTCATTGGATCATTGAAAAATGGTGATTTTTGGTATGTGGATAGATCAATGAGTTATATTTCACATTCGTTTTTAATCACTTTGATCCAAATTCTGTGGAAAAAGTTATGGTCGTTTTGCTACGACTGTACAGATTGAACTAAAATTGTGTATGTCTGTGTTCTACCCTAATTCTAGGGACCCTACTATGTGAATCATGCATTGTGTCCTAACTAAACATTTTAGTGGACATTATGAGCTTTTCATATTGGAGTTTTACATCTTATTTGGAGGTCAGGAGTGAAAGATATGGATTTTCTAATGCAGACTATCAAACGGTAGCATGAGTGAATACAGAAATCGTGACATTTGAAAATATTTTCAGAAGTTTCTACATAATTATGGGTATTATAAGGAAATTACAAAGTATAGTGAGTTCAACAAGTGTGATTATGTATAGAAGCTTACTTGTGTTTGAAAACCGAGTTAAGTGAGCATGGAAATGAAATTTGAGAAGTGGGCACAGTAATGACTCAAATTAGTATCTATCGGATCAACTGAGGTTATTTGAGCTTTTTATGAACCTCACAACACCTCTCATGGCATTGAACCTTCTATTATCCATTTTAGAAGCATCACACTTTTCATTATCCATTTCAGAAGTATCAGAAACCCATATTTCGTTTATATCAATTAAAATCTTTTCATTATCACCTCAATATTTCCAATTTGGTCTATTTTGTTTCAGCTTGTTGTAATTCAAGTTCAATAACCCTAACTAATTTATTATTTAGATCATTTTGGTTTAACTTGTCTTGTATTGAATTAAAATCAGTTCATTTTTGTTTAACTTATCCTATATTGAATTATTGGAATTGTAGAAGTCTTTTCAAATAAATTAATTTCCATTAAAGTTACAAATTATGTCAATGAATATGGTTTGCTAGCTACATTTACCTATAGTTATATTTTCTAAATAGAAATGGGGCCTAGTCTATCGTTTCTATTGTGCATAAGTATTATCAAGTAAAATATCATTTTAAAGACTTCAGGTATGTCCATTGCCTGTATCTTTAGAAATCAGAGTACATTTATCAAAGTATCATGTTTGGTAAGTCCATCAATGAATCAGTTTACACAGTGATTTATCATTTAATTAGTGACCCCACCAGTTATCATTTATAGGGCATTCGCCCTTCAGTTACCCGCACGACTTCAGGCCAAGTCCCCTGATCGACTTGGCAGGTGCACACCTATCCATAGATCGTAATAGTATCAAGGGGTTCACTATCAGATAATAACTAGCAATGCAGTTTTACATTCATCTCATTCACTGTTTTAACTTAAAATGAATTGCAAAGCGGGCCCAATCAGTGTTTCAATGATCATTTAACAATTTAGGAATGCATGTACTGAGCTTGGGCTCACAGTTCGAAATGTTTTTCATGTTTTGTTTTATGCAAATGCTTAGAGAATTGCCCTCATGCTAGCAAAGCAACGGAAGATAATAAGTTGGGCAAGGCAATCTGTATGAATCAGCGGTGATACAGTATATGCATACTTTAAAGCTGTATTTTGAATTCTTTGGTGTATGAGGATATAGATTACATGGTGGATTATCTTACTATGGTTTATAACCCTTACATTGGTTAACACTTGATTGTGAATAGATGATCATGTGTGAGTGTGTATGGTTGAGGTTATGCCTAACTATGTTATTCTAGGACACATACTTCAAACCTTGTCCTTTGGAATGGCGGTAACGCCCCTATCATTAGATTTATCAGATTACAATTGAGTGATTTATTAAGGAGAATATAAACAGTGAAACATGTTTAATTTGGAGCGTTAGAATAAGGTCCACTATCAATGCGGCGGCAGGAGAAACTTTGATGAATAAAACTGAAGACGAGGCCTATAATTTGATTGAGGAGATGGCACTCAATAGTTTTACAGTGGTCCACCGAACGAGGCCCCTCCAAGCGGGTTGGAGGTAAGCTTGAAGTTGATGCACTTACTTTGCTTTCTGCTAAGTTGATGCTATGATTCAAAGGTTGGACCATATAAATGTTAATGCTGTGAATTCTAAGGCCCCTCCCCCATGTGAAGTTTGTGGTTGTATTGAACATGTGACTTTGAATTATCAAGTTAGGAGTCCTTTTTTCCAAGACTCTAGTGAAGTCAGTTATGTCAAAACTTCAACCTGAGACTGACTAATGACCCTTACTCTAGTACCTATAATCTGTGCTAGAGGAATTATCTGTATTTCTCATATAGGTCTAATCCAAACCCTCCAAATATGCCCCCAATGAATGCTGGGCCACCCCCTAGTTTTCAAAGACCTCCTTTGCCTCCACAAGTGCCGCAAAAGTCTAATTTAGAGGTTATGATGGAAAGTATGCTTATGGCACAACAAAAGCAGGATGAGTATATTAAGAATTAGCCTCTAAGGTTGATGTACTTACAACTCACAACAAGATGTTGGAAGCCCAAATCTCCCATCAAGCTAGCTTTTCATCTACACCCCCAGATAGACTCCCGAGTAAACCGGAATCTAACCCTCGTGGGCATTGTAATTGTGTCGCCTTGAAGGAAGGGGTAGAGGACTCTGTTGACCCCGAGGAGACACCAATTGAAGAGGGTAGAGAAATAATCGTGGTTGAGAGTAAAGAGAGGAATGATGGTGGAAAGGCTTCGATATTTATGGAGAATAAAAGCTTAGATATCCCCACAATTTTTCCACCTAAACTCCCTGACCCAGGTAGTTTTTCTATCCCCAGTTGATAAGTGCTCAATATGTATATCATTTTACGGCTATTTTGTCTCTCGTTTTTAGGAGAATATTGTGCTTTAAATTATTATTTGTACTCCTATTCTTGATTTATGCTTGGGTATGGTTGTTTGATGTGTTTTGCAGGATTCGAGGCCTTTTTACCCAGCATTTGACCCTATATAGGTGTATCTTGACTCACCAGGAATGCCCTTGAGTTGCCATGCTCGTGTTAGAGAGGAAGAATAGAAGAATGATGAACCAGCCTAGACCAAGGTTGGCCCATAGTGGATGCCACGATCCGTGGCAGGCCTGTAACAGCTGGCCCCTTTGTTTTTCCTCATCATGTGGCTGAGATTAATCGAGCTCCCATATAAATAGCCCTGTTCTGTAGCAGAATGCAATCATCCCCTCCATCCCATTCCATTTTTTTTTTTTTCCTTCTTTTCAAGCAGATTAGGGCTTTTAATTAGAGAGAGAGAGAGATAGAGTTAAAGGGAAGATTTGCAAGGATTCCATCCCAGGTTTGCATGACGGTTCAAACACGATCTTGGCTGAGCATCTCTTTTCTCTTCTCACTTCTCTTCTCTTCTTTTTTGATTTAGTATTTTATATGTTTATTTTAATCATGTTTGAGTAGTTAATTTTTGTCTAGGGATTTAGTAGTTTATGGAATTGGTATTGGATCATGTTTTCATTTAAAGAATTGTGCTTATTTTCATGATTGGTTTGATTTCGTTCTATCAAGTGTTTGATATGTTGTGAGTTGATTTTTGGCCAGAATTTAGGCACACTTGGAACAATCGAGTGAACATTCGAAAGACGACATTTGGTTGTTGGACTACTTGAATAGACTTAGCATAAGTTCATCTCGAAAGAGAGATTTATATGTTGAGAGGGCTATTAAATAATCGAAGACTTTGAACTTTAATTAAATGAAATTAGTTTGAAGAACGACTTTCGCTTAGTTTTGGCAAATTTGGTTGATTTCGAAAGAGTAGATGAAGTTTCTAGACAAGATTGCAATTCCTCGAAATTAACTAATTAGAGAAAGGCACATGTTTCCCATTTTGATTCAATTCCTCTTCATAACTATGAAAATTTCTAGGCGTTTTTCGCATATTTGATTTAGAAAAGTTTATTTGCAGTTGTTAATCAAAACCACTTGAGTTTGAATTTTGCTTAGCGTATCTTGAGGGGATATAGCCCAATAGATCAATGTAGTCTCTGCGGGATCGACCTTGATTGCTACAACGCCACTGTGCACTTGCGAACCTATCAAATTTTTGGTGCCGTTGCCGGGGACTAGCGTCGAATATTTGGTTTTTCCAGATAGGTTTAACTAAGCACTTTGTTTTTCTTTGAAAAAAAAATCTACTAAAAAACTCAAAACGAAAAAAAAAAGAAGTTGAAAATAAAAAAAAAATTTAAGATAAAAAGAATGATGGCAATTTTCCATTTTTCCCAATTCGAGCATGAATTATTTTGGAGGTATTTTAAGCGATTAAGTATTTTAAGTAATTTTCAATATAGTAATTATGTTGGCAAATGGGAAAGTTTGGACATTATCGATGAGGGTGTGAATAATGAAACTTGTATTCTTTTAGAGTATTGGGATTTTCATGGTAAAAATGTTGATGATGCATGGTATTTGCTTAAGTGGATTGCTTGGGATTCATTTGAATTTGACAAGGCTACTATTATTTCTAAATAATCAAGTTCTGATCCTTGCACATTCTATTGTAGATCTTATTACGCCCCTTTTTGGTGTGATTTCTGTAATTGGTCTGACCATGATATAAATTTGTGTCCTTATTATGTATGCTATACTCAACTTTATTTTGCGTCACCCATAGACAATACTGAAGTTGTCTTGACCTTACCCTTTAGCTTGCTGCACGAGGCTTAGGGAGGGTGATCTTTTTGGGTTTGGTGCTAGGTTTGATGTTTTTAATGCATGTTTTAAGTCAGAAGATATTTTAGATAAGGTGCATAATCTAGTTAACACTCCTTTAGAGGGGTGTCGTGATGTGTGTGCGCATAAGGAGTCTCCTAGCCTTGGTTTTAATGATAGTGTTATCCCCAATTCCCTTTATCATTCTCTTGTTTCCCCTATGTGTTCATTACCCTCTCCTTCCCCTAAGTATTTCATTTACATGCCCATTGAAAATCCTATGATTTTTTATGCTAGTGTTGATTTAGGCTATGAGGACAACATGTTTAATATGCTTGGCGGGAATGTTTATGATTATGTGTCCCTAGGTTACTTTAGTGGGTATATTGCCTCACTTGATCCTTATTGTTTATGCCTAGCCTAGAGGACTTACCTAGGAAAATCACATGGACCACATACTTTAATCCTTTCTATGATTTTTCTATAGGCATTGAAAAGGTTAAGAGGATATTAGTTATCTTTGGTGTAATTTTTGTTATTTCCTCTTACCTTTTATTTTTTAAATTGTGGTCCCAGGAGTTTGATAAGCTCCTACATGCTTTAATAGTGTCTGGTTTTATGAGCCAATTCTTGAAGATATGATGGAGTGGCTGATGCTCTATTTGCCCCATTTGTGTGGAGGCCTTGGTGAGTGCGCCTAACCTGGTGAGATCGTTATGTGTTGTTTCCTTTCCCTTCTTTTACTTTCTTTCCTTTGAATAATAATGCTTTATCTAAGCAAGGGGGAAGGTAGTTTTCATGTTTTTTATTTCAGTTATTAGTTTGCATTTATGTTAGGGCATATAATTTTAGGTTTCTTTTTGTTTGTACTCGTGTATTGCATTTTGTTGATTTTTAGATTTGCATAGGATTGGTTTGAGATAACCTCCAATGATGCTTTTGTTTAGGAAAGATAGCTTTCATAAGTTTGAGTAACTTTTGATGTATAATCCCTTTTGGTGCTAAAATTTGTGAAGGTTTTGTAAATATTTCTTATTTTGACCCTTGTCTTGATTGAGAACTATGTTACCCCCTAGAGTCTTTGGCACTAATGTTGGCACATGGATTCATTATATGAGTTTAATGTGACTTTGGTAGATATCCCATGAGATTTTGAGCCTTATTTAAACTAATCATTGTATTTATTCTCATGCTTCTTTCATTTGTGTGACTCTTCCATGTTGCATCTCTAGAACTTGCCTTGAGTCTTATTCGAAACCACATTTGCATGCGCATATTTAATGATAGGCATTTCTTTCTTTGGTCATTTTAGCTACATAGCCAAATAGCCTACCTTTGTATTACATGTTTATTCTCTTTGCTAGCCGCTTTGAGCTTATATCCGTCTTTGTTATAATCCCTTTATATTAGCCCTTGGCCAAACACATATTCCTACCTTTAAGCCAAATCTATGGAGCATCACTTCATCTATGCAGTGGGTGGTTTTGGGGATACTTAAGTTTTAAAATGGCTTTGGTATGTTGGTTTATTGAAGGATTGATGATGTTGATCATTTGCTTTGGTTTCCTCTAGTTTGGGTTGTGTATATATATACATATACATACATATATATATATATATATATATATATATATATATATATATATATATATATATATATATATATATATATACATACATATATATATATATATATATATATATTCGGTTGTGAATTGATTGTTAGTGATCCTATGCCTTTCAATAATTGCAATTTTTATTTCATTTCCCAAAAAAAAAACAATTAGGAGAAACTGAAAAAAATTTATGTTGAAAAAAAAAGAGAAAATCATGAAAAAAAAAGCAAAAAGAAAAAAAGAGGAAAAACAAGAAAATTGTTAAAAAAAAGCCAAAAAAAAAAAAAACTAAGTGTTTGGCATGGGATACGTACATAGCTTGTGTTCTTTCTTTGTCAACTTGTTTCCTACTTGATTCGTGGGGTATGTTTATTGAATTATTGGAGTTTAGAGTGTTGGTGAAATTCATAGTTTTGGTGTCTTGTTGGTTGCTCCCTAGTCACTTGGCTACATAGCTCCACATTGCCCAAATTCATTTGTCCACTCCTTTCCCTTAACTTTCTAGGCCATATTATAACCTTATCGAAGTCCTCTTGATTGTCTTGTACACATTACATTTTAGTGGCAGAGAATTTGAGAGCCTTGTCAAGCATATGGTGGATTCCATATTTAGAATGAGTCTTGAGTGAACCTGGGATATATTTTAAACACATGAGCAGGAGTGTTCCACATTTTCCAAAACTGAGGTTCTACCAGTCTATTTGGCCCTACTCAATCTCATGTGCTTGCATGACATGCTTTGTGGTTCTTTGGGGGTGATCAAGTTTGATATCAAGTTTGTGGTCTTATACTTTTTCGAAAATCTTCTCCTTCTCCTGATTTTGGAATGTATTGTGCACTACAAAGGGTTACCGTTGATTGTTATTCTTGCTTGTGATATGATATGATTTGCCTACTTTTAGGAGGTTGCTATGTTTTGAGTCTTACATGCATCTTCCCTTATCGGTTTTCTTTAGTGTTTGCTTGAGGACAAGCAACGGTTTAAGCGTAGGGGAGTTTGATAAGTACTCAATATGTATATCATTTTAGGGCTATTTGTGCCGTGTTTAGGAGAATATTGTGCTTTAAGTTATTATTTATACTCTTATTCTCGATTTATGCTTGCGTATGGTTATTTGATGTGTTTTGCAGAATTTTCGGCCTTTTTACCCAGCATTTGACCCTATATAGGTGTATTTTGACTCATGACAGATGCCCCTGGGTTGTCATGCTCGTGGAAGAGAGGAAGAACAGAAGAATAACGAACTGGTCCAAACCACGGTCGGGCCATGGTGGATGCCACGGTCCGTGGTAGGCTTGTAACTGCTAGCCTCTTTATTTTACCTCATCGTGTGGCTGAGATCAATCAAGCTCTCCTATAAATAGCCCTGTTCTACAGCAGAATGGAATCTTTCCCTCTATTCCATTCCATTCTCTTCCTCTTTTCAAGTAGATTAGGATTTTAGATTAGAGAGAGAGAGAGAGAGAGAGATAGTTGAAAGGGAGATTTGCAAGGATTCCATCCTGGGTTTGCACGACGATTCAAGCGCGATCTTGGTTGAGCATCTCTTTTCTCATCTCTCTTCTCTTCTCTTCTCTTTAGATTTATCGTTTTAGATGTTTAATTTTATCATGTTTGAGTACTTAATTTTTGTAGTTTTTGGAATTGGCATTGGATCATGTTTTGATTTAAAGAATTGTACTTATTTTCATGATTGGTTTGATTTCAGTCTATCAAGTGTTTGATATGTTGTGAGTTTATTTTTGGCCAAAATTTACTTGCACACTTGAAACAATCGAGTGAACATTCGAAAGATGACATTTGGTTGTTGGACTGCTTGAATAGACTTAGCATAATTTCATCTCGAAAGAGAGATATATATGTTAGGACGGCTATTAAGTAATCGAAGACTTTGAACTCGAATTAAGTAAAATTAATTTGAAAGAACGACTTTTGCTTAGTTTAGGAAAATTTGGTTGATTTCGAAAGAATAGATCAAGTTTCTAGACAAGATTGCCATTCCTCGAAATTAACCAATTAGAGAAAGGCATATGCTTGCCATTTTGATTCAATTCCCTTTCATAACTACGAAAATTCCTAGGCGTTTTTCGCATATTTGATTTAGAAAAGCTTATTTGCAGTTGTTAATCAAAACCACTTGAATTAGAATTTTGCTTAGCATATCTTGAGGGGATATAGCTCGATTGATCAACCTAGTCTCTGTGGGATCAACCTTGATTACTACAACGCCACCGTGCGCTTGCAGGCCTATCACCTGTGCGGTAGGAAAGGTGGAAATTGAGAGAGCCTTGTGTGATTTAGGTGCAAGTGTCAGTTTAATGTCATGCTCTTTGTTTCATAAGCTTCACTTAGGGCCATTATAACCCACACCCTTTTCACTATAGTTACCAGATGGTTTTGAAACACAATGTGCCTAAGGACCCTTAGGTACATTCGAAGATGTGTCAGTCAAAATAGGAGATATTTGGGTATTGGAAGACTTTATCGTTGTTGAAATGACTGAGATTGATGATGCCCAAATTATACTAGGTAGGCACTTCATAGCTACCGCAGGTTGTCATATTGATGTACGAAAGGGATGGATAACATTTAAAGTACAAGGTTGTTATGCTATGTTTTGCTATATGGAGTAGAAAGTGGTTTCTCCTAATTATTTTCTATTGGATGAATTTTCCTCTTCCCCTGACATTGATACGGAGGATGTCTTGAATTATCAAGATCCTCCTTGATGGAGATCCCTTCATGCCCCTTAAGTTAAAACAGCAAATCAATTAGGTAATTTCATTTTGGTATTTAAAGGATGAATAAATCATCTTTATTTTGTTTAAGACCTAAAACAACAGGTCATGGTTTGCTTCCACCCGCAAACCCGGTATTGAGAGGTTAATCACTTAAACTTCTTTAAAGTTTAAGTCCAATATTTTGCATTGCAATTAAAGTTCATGAAGTCAGCTTTCCAGAAAATCAAGTTTCACCCCATTTGGACTTCATTTACCCTCTCAAATTAGCCAATAAAACCAAGATATACAAACTGCCAGTTCAAATAGAATGTACCTGGGTTTTGGTTATGTGATTTGATAAGCTTAATGGTGGTTGAAGTCTTGGATTTTTACCTTTTTGGAATCCCGAAGATGTCTACTTTCAAGTGCAATTGGAATCATCTGATTTGGAATTCAATTGGTTGGTTAAATCAACTCATTTTCAGTCCTATGCTGTTTCGGACTAGATTCTGCACGGTTCGAATATTCAGCTAATTTCAAGGGGAAAATGACGTCCAAATGCCTTGATTCAAAAAGGAGGGTATTCTAGACATCTTACGGTTTCCTTTCGAGTAAGGAAAGCTTAGATTACTCAACATTTGAGGTGTCAACTAGGAAGAACAAAACCGGGCAGAAACGGGCACCTAGACACCCGATTGCTTAGCTAGGAGGTTTTCCCTCCTAGATGGGTTTGCTAGAGGTGTGTGCTTGCCTACTTGGTCATTTTGAGCTGCTTGGTAAGCTGCCACCCAGCCACATAGGAGTGAGACACGTGGAGCAAGAAGAAACCTCCATTTTGCAAGCTATGAACCGGCCACTCAAGCAACACATGGCAACTTTGCGTTTCTCAGCTTTTCAAGGTGGCTTCCGTGAGGAGGTTACCTCCCTAGAGAGGAAATTGAGTCATCAAGGTTCCTTAATGCTCAGGAAAGGGTTTTAAGAAGGCAAACTTGTATTTTGTAGCTTAAACTTTCAGCTTATACTTGTTTAAGCTCTAACCGTGTGCTAATTAGCTTAGGTTAGCTTAATGACTTTACTAGCTTAGAAGGAAAGCTCCTTTTGTGTATTTTGAAGGCTATATAAGAGCCTTAGTTGTTTATTGTGTAACATATACTTGAATCAGATTTTGAATCAAAAACCTTTGAGAACATTTGTGCTTTCATGCTTAGGCACATTTAAACACTTCACTTGCTTATCTTAGTTTAGGCCGAACTAAGTGGTGATCAAGTAAGTCTTAACTCTTAATTAGGTGGTGTTTCTGTATCCTAATTCAGGTTAAGGGCCCTTAACTCAAACTTAGTGGTGTTTCCGTATCTAAGTAAGAGTTTAGACTATCCAAACCCTTTGAAACAACTTGAATTACTTAAGGTGTTCATTCGGACCTCACAAACCCATGTGATTCCCCTTGGTGTTCTTTGGTGTTTCCTTCTTTTCTTTTATCATTTAGAATCCCTTAATTCTATAACCCATCCTATCTCACGTGTTTGCTGCCTCATAACCAGCATATTACGTCCCACTTTCCTTGGTTTTGTATTGATTGTATTCTTTTTTGGTTTTAAGCTTTCACTCTTAATTTGAGTTTTAGCTGGGACCCTCGGCAGGTACATCATATTTGGTATCAGAGCAAGTTCAGATCCTTGCCTGAACCCCACGCTCCCAAGTTAAATCCAAACACAAACAACCTACTTAAATTTCAAATCAACCCACAAGGAACCCTAGGCCTCATCCTTTACGTCGTCTTCAATGAGCTTGGAGAAAGAACTAGCTTTTATTGATATTGGATATGCTTGCTTTGCAATTCCAAAATTTCGTGGCGAAAAGGAAGAGTTCACAGGTTGGTTATCTAAGGTGGAACGAGCTTTTACTTGTTGTATCCTTAATGACCAACAGAAGTTCAAAGTGGTTATTTCAAGATTGAGAGGTTGTGCACTTTAGTGGTGGAATAATTATAAGTTTGAGCAAAAAAAGAAAGGAAAAGAGAAGGTGAGAACTTGGAAGAAATTGAGTAGTAAGTTGAAGGGTTCCTTTTGCCCATCCACTTACACGCCTATGAAAGAAAGTATCTCCATTAAGCCCACGGGTTCATTCCCTTCCACCCTACAAAAAAAACCAACCCCGCAAATGATCTTTCCCCCATAACTTAGGAGGTGTCTCAAGTGCTAAGGGCTTGGACACTTAGCCACGGATTGCCCAAACAAGGTCATTACCTTGGAAGAGAGGAAAGCCATGAGAGAGGAGGAAAATCAGGCGAAAAAAAAGATGCAATTGGTAGAAGAATCAAAGGGGGAACTAGAGGAGATTGAGGAGAAAGCTAATGAGGGAGAGATGCTAATTTTGAAGAGGGATTTGAGTAACCAAAAGAGAGTTGAAGATGGACTCCTAAACACCTTCACTATTTCTGAACAAGGTAAAGGGTTTACCTTGATTCTAGTTCCCATCAACCACCACAAAACCCATCATCACGCCAATATCCTTTTTACTTGTAATAAATCTTTATTACAAGCTTCTGATCAAAGGTGGGTAGTATTGATTAAACCTTTTGATCGAGGCAGATGGTAGCTAAGTAGAAGAAGGGATTACCTAAATAGATTTGAGGTCAAATCTTTTTCAAACAAGGGGAGGATGATGGAGATCCCTCCATGCCCCTTAAGTTAAAACAGCAAATCAATTAGGTAATTTTATTTTGGTGTTTAAAGGATGAATAAATCATCCTTATTTTGCTTAAGAGCTAAAACAGCAGGTCATGATTTGCTTCCAGCAGCAAACCCGGTTTTGAGAGGTTAATTACTTAAACTTATTTAAAGTTTAAGTCAAATACTTTGCATTGAGATTAAAGTTCATGAATTCAGCGTTCCAGAAAATCAAGTTTCACCCCATTTGGACTTCATTTACCCTCTCAAATTAGCCAATAAAACCAAGATATACAAACTGCCAGTTCAAACAGAATGTACCCAGGTTTTGGTTATGTGATTTGATAAGTTTAATGGTGGTTTAAGTCTTGGATTTTTACCTTTTTCGAACCCCCAAGATGTCTACTTTCAAGTCCAATTGGAATCATCCGATTTGGAATTCAATTGGTTGGTTAAATCACCTCATTTTCAGTCCTATACTGTTTTGGACCAGATTCTACACGGTTCGAATATTCAGCCTATTTCAAGGGGAAAATGATGTCCAAATGCCTTGATTAAAAAAGAAGGGTATTCTAGACATCTTAAGCTTTCCTTCCAAGTAAGGAAAGCTTTGATTACTCAACATTTGAGGTGTCAACCAGGAAGAGCAAAACTGGGCAGAAACGGACACCTAGACACCCAGTTGCTTAGCTAGGTGGTTTTCCCCCCTAGATGGGTTTTCTAGAGGTATGTGCTTGCCTACTTAGTTATTTTGAGCTGCTTGGTATGCTGCCACCCAGCCACATAGGAGTGAGACACGTGGAGCAAGAAGAAACCTCCATTTTGCAAGCTATGAACCGGCCACTCAAGCAACACATGGCAACTTTGCATTTCTCAGCTTTTCAAGGTGGCTGCCATGAGGAGGTTACCTCCCTAGACAGGAAATTGAGTCATCAAGGTTCCTTAATGCTTAGGAAAGGGTTTTAAGAAGGCAAACTTGTATTTTGTAGTTTAAACTTTCAGCTTATACTTGTTTAAGCTCTAACCGTGTACTAAATAGCTTAGGTTAGCTTAATGACTTTACTAGCTTAGAAGGAAAGCTCCTTTTGTGTATTTTGAAGGCCATATAAAAGCCTTAGTTGTTCATTGTGTAACATATACTTGAATCAGATTTTGAATTAAAAACCTTTGAGACCATTTGGGCTTTCGTGCTTAGGCACATTTAAACACTTCACTTGCTTATCTTAGTTTAGGCCGAACTAAGTGGTGATCAAGTAGGTCTTAACTCTTAATTAGGTAGTGTTTCTATATCCTAAGTCAGGTTAAGGGCCCTAAACTCAAACTTAGTGGTGTTTCTGTATCTAAGTAAGAGTTTAGACTATCCAAACCCTTTGAAACAACTTGAATTGCTTAAGGTGTTCATTCGGACCTCACAAACCTGTGTGATTCCCCTTGGTGTTCTTTGGTGTTTCCTTCTTTTCTTTTATCATTTGGAATCCCTTGATTCTAAAACCCATCCTATCTCACGTGTTTGCTGCCTCATAACCAGCATATTACGTCCCACTTTCCTTGGTTTTGTATTGATTGTATTCTCCCTTGGTTTTAAGCTTTCACTCTTAATTTGAGTTTTAGCTTGGACCCTCGGCAGGTACATCACTCCTGACTTTGATTGGATTTCTACTGAGGACCCTAACTAAGGTATGTTAAGGTGGAGTTTGCTCCTCCTATGCCGCCTAGCATACCCAAGGTTGAGGCCTATGCTACTAATGAGTCTGCTATGCGTGATTATTACACGTTTGCTCAAAGTGGTTCTCTCTTTGCCCCTTATGAAAGGATTTGATGCAGATTTTGATCTAGGGGTTGAACAATGTGACAGTGGCCAGTCTGATAGGGTACGCACCTAGTTTATCCTGTATGCTGACGGTGTGTTATGGCATAAATTGAGGATGACAAAGGACCTTCAACTAGAGCTTTTGAGGTGATACCTTTGATTGAAGAAATTCGATTTTGTGGTTCGTGATAAAAATGATGCCCATACACTCATTGATCCAGACCAAGCATAGAAGTATGGTCAAGCTGTTGAACTTAAAAGGGCACTTCTTGGGAGGCAACCTAAGCCCTTTTTCTTTTCTTAGCTTTGATTTTCATTATTTTTTGTAGTTTTTCTTTAAAAAAAAGAGAAAAAAATAGAAACAACAAAAAAATGAGACACAAAAAAAAGACAGAAGGATAAGAATGGAATAAAGAAAAAAAAGAGAGAAGAGAAGAAAAAGAAATGTTCGCACCACGGGCAGTAGCCCCTGCACCACAGCCGTGGGGTGCCGAATCGTGAAAACCAAAAAAATTGGTGTCCAACAGACACCACGGTTTGCCCATGGTGAGCTGCTATGGGTTGCGGTCAAGGGTTTTCACTGCAAAGACCCTTCATTCTCACCCATCTTCTTCTTCATCTTCGACGCTCTCTCTGTCGAACTCTATCTTTCTCTCTTGAAACCCACATGTGCTACACCTTCAATTCTCCCTCATTTCTTCTCATTTTTGCTCTATTTTCACTCAAAACTTCACCTTTTCACTTAATCTTTCCCTTTCACCTACAAATTTAACCTTTTTCCACCATTTCTTCTTCAACCTCATCTCACCTTCACACATTCTCCATAAACATCTTCTTCCTTCTTCAATTCTTCTTCTTTTCACTAAAATCTTCATTTTTCTTACTTAAATTTCATTTTTGAGGTTTTAGTTTCAATTTTTCTTCCATTTTGCACTAATGGCACCAACCAAAAGATAAAGGAATATCAAGGAGGTAGGATCATCAAGCCAAGTACCATCCCGATCTTAACGGACCTCTCGAACTTCCACCAATGCACGAGCTCAAGGTAACATTTTCATCCCCTTGGTTTAACCAATCTCAATCATGTTGCTAGATATGCTTGTTTGAATGAACGCAAGATTATGGTAGCTCATTAATATGATGAGGAATCGTTAGGACATTTAGGAATGTTAGATGTTATTCGGTGGTTGTTTGCACGGGGTGGTATGGGACATTTCATAGAGATAAAGGAGTATACATACCAGGACCTTACCTTAGAGTTCCTGAGTACACTTCATGTTGAGGTCACTAGAGGGCCTCAATGTCAAGTGAGGTACATTGCATTTTATTTGCGACGACAATTGTATGAGTTAAACTTAGGTACCTTCAATAGTATATTCAGTTTTCCACCTAGTATGGATTTATCGAACCGTCAAGTCCCCTGTGAATTCAACCCCAATGCATTTTGGGGCGAGCTTTCGGGGAGTGTTAGGTACAGTACTAGTTCTTCCAAATGCAAATATATTAGGAACCCTTACATTCGGGTAGCTCAGTGTATCCTAGCTTGCTGTTTCTTTGTTCGGGTGATAGTCTAAATGTCTTGAGATTATCTGAGTTTCATTTCTTGTCTTGTATGCTTGATGGTGTCTAGCTTGACCCTGGGTCATTTTTGGCCAGATAATTGCATAGTGCTGCTGTTAGCACTAAGGGCAGGATACTCATTGGTGGTATTGTCACAACAATTACTAGATTTTTGGTTATTTAGCCCAACCCTGAGGATAGAGTCTCTGGGTTCGAGCAGCTTGATCAAGTTGCTTTTAAGATCATGAACTTTTGTAAAGTAGAGGCTGGACGTTTGTGCTAGATTTACCCTGGGGATTGTCTTCTACCGCTTCCCAATATTGATCGAACTACCTCACTTCACCAGGCTAACTTTTATTGGGTTCCTGGTGATGTCGAGGATGTTCAGCTTGCCCCCCCTCCACCCCCTTATTCTATTCAAGTTAGACCTAGTTCTTCTTGCCAACCACCCCCTACTGACACTGCTAACCTCCAAGCCACCCTTAGGTCCCTCTAGGAGGAGCAAGTCTCCCTTCGAGCTTATGTTGCTTCTAAGAACGCTGCTCTTTATGACTTTGTCCAAGAGCGCCACGACGCGTTCCGTGGGATGCTTGCTTTCCAAAACTCAATACTTTCAGGATTATAGGGCTTGTTTAGAGACCTGACGGGATTGGCATATTTCTTATGGCCAACCACCCCATCGTCCTCCCCCACCTCCTTTCTGATTGCTTTTTGCTACTCCCCTTTCCCTTTTTTCTACTATGTGCACACATTGAGGACAATGTGTTGTTCAAGCATGGGGAAGTTAGTTGGTATTTGATCGGATTTGGTTTAGTGTGTGTGTGTATTGTATATGTTATTTATGATACTTTTTGGAGTTTCATTGTAGGTTTCAATCTTATTTGGTTTGAAGAATTTTAGAAGTATATTTAGGTTCGTTTTCATTTGAGACTGCATTTTAGATTATTTTTTTTATAGTTTCTTTTTATCATTTTTGCATTTTGCTTTGCATTGCTATTAGGAGTATGCATAAAAAAAACCATAAAAACAAAAAGAAAAAAATGAGAAAAAATCCTACAATGATGATCTTTATAGAGTAGGTAGACTTCTTTGATTTAATTTGATCCTTTGATTTGCCCAATTGTGCATAAAAATGTTTAAGAATGAGTTTTTAAGAATAAGCTTCATGTTTTGACCATATGTTGAGTGCGAGTTGATTACCCCCTGATTCTTTACATGAAGTTTGGCATATGTTTACCGATGAGCTAGTTATGACCTTGGTAGATGTCCCAAGAGACTTTGAGCTTTTAAAAACTAATTTATTAATTTAGTCTTCTGTTTCTTTCATGTGCGACTCTTCCTTGACATCATTTCTCTAGAACTTGCTTTGATTCTCGTTCAAGATCATATTTCACATATGCATCTAGGCAATATGATTGCAGTATTCATTGACTTGTTAAACCCAACAACCAAATAGCCACCTTTGTTGCATTTGTTAAACCCAACAACCAAATAGCCACCTTTGTTGCATTTGTTAAACCCAACAACCAAATAGCCACCTTTGCTGCATACTATATTCCTTACTAGCCCCTTTTAGCTTATGTCCGTTTTTATTGATTTGAACCTCTTACTATAGCCTATGGCCAAATAATTATCTACCCCTTAAGCTAAGACTAAAGGAGCATTTCATTCTTTTGCATCGAGTTTAATTGGGAACTAGTAAGGTATATTGAGATCTTTTTAGTGGATTTTATTGTTTGATGAAGGGATGCGTGTTCTTGTTGGCTATAAGAAATCTTGTGTCTTATTGTACAAAGTTTAGGGAAGAGTTGAAATTCAAAGTTTTGTGTGGAGTTCCCTTGGCTAACTCTTTAGAGAAAAAAAGAGACAAAAATAAAATTAAGAAAAGGAAAAAAGAAGGAAACACAAAAAAGGGAATAATAAAAAGAGCATTAGCCTTGTTGGGATTGTAAAAATATTTATGACTGTCAACTCTTTATCTCTTCAATTGGGGATGTATTTTGTCGATGAGTTGTATTGGTCTAGGGAGGATGTTGTATGATGTATTGAAAACGTTTAGCTCTTATTTTAAGGCTTCTAGCTCCACATTTCCAAAACATTTGTTCCCCTCTTACCTTTACCCATGGCCCCGTTACAACCTTATGAAAGTTCTCATTGTAGTCTAGTATGTTTGCATTTCAGTGATGGCAAAGTAGAGAGTCTTGTCAAGCTTATGGTAAATTTGAGTCTATGGAATGAGAATTGAGGGAACCTTCATATATTTTCAAACACGTGTGATAAGCGCCATATGACTATGCTGAGGTTCTATCGGTATTGCTAGCTCCATTTTTTTTTTGTATGTTAAATGATTGTATTTGATGATTTAGGGGGATTGATTCAAATTTGACATTGTGGTATATCAAGTGGTTTTCAAAAATTTCATTCCCTAGTCTATTTGCTAAATATTTTTTGCGCCATTGAAATGGTACAAATGTCTATCCTGAGGAGTTTTAGAATAATTTTTGGACTTAGCATTGCTTAGGGACAAGCAACAGTTCAACCATGGGGGAGTTTGATAAGTGCTTAACGTATATATCATTCTAGGATCATTTTTCCACATTTTTAGGAGAATTATGTGCTTTAAGTTACCATTTATACTCCTATTCTTGTTTTATGCTTTGGTATGGTTGTTTGATGATATTTACAAGAATTTGGACCATTTTGACTCAGCATTTAACCCTCATTTGAGCATATATTGATCCCCCATGGATGCCACTGAGATGTTATACCCGTGGAGTAAGAGAAGAATAGAGAATTTGGTTCCAGCCAAGACCACGGTCAGACGATGGTGTCTGCCACAAACCATGGTAAGCTGGTAACTGTGGCCTCTTCGTCTCCCTTCGGCTGTGTGGCTGAGAATGCTCGAGTTCTTGCTTAAAACCCATCCCTCAGTAGTAGAAAGAAAAGAAGAAGACACACATAAATAGTCATTTCTATTCTCTAAATTTTTACTTTGGTAGTTAGGATTTCAGTTTCATTTTTGTGCAAGTGAGAAATCTTGAGTAAGAAACTCAGTTTTGTTGGTGGTTTGAAGACTTTGTTGAAGGTTGTCATTGCCAAGCCCTTCCCTCTCAGATCTCGCTTAATTATTTGGTTAGTTGTTTAATTTTTAATCATGAGTGAGTAGTTTATCTTGTCTAGGGATTTGTTTGTTAATGGAAGTGTAGTTGGATCATTTTACATTCAATAGAATTGTGCTTTCTTTTCATGTTGGTTTGATTTCGGTTTATCAAGTGATTATCATGTTTTGAGTGGACTTGGCCAAATTTTCTTTCACCCTTGAGACAATTGAATGAAGAACTAAAAGGTGAAATTCGATTGTTAGACTACTTGATAAGACCTAATATAGCGATGACTCGAAAGAGAGATTTGCATGTCAGTAGGATGAGAGAGTAATCAAAAATATTGAACTTAGATTAAGACAAACTAGTTTGAAAGAACGACTTTGATTTAATTTAGGTAATTTGGTCAATTTCGAAAGAATAGACTAAATTCTAGATTGATTGCAATTCCTCAAAATTATCCAATTAGAGAAAAGCACATGTTAGTCGTATTGATCCAATGCCATTCTTAACTAAATAAACCCCGGGGCATTTTTCTTTGATTGAATTTCGAATCAGTTAATTAGAAGTTATCAAATCAAAATCCTCGATTAAGTAACTGCTTAGCATTTTCTGATAGAAAGGGCACGATAGTTTACTTTGGTCTCTGAAGATGACCTTTTAATCTATACTACAACATCCATGTGCTTACGGACATGTTAATAAGTGATATACCCAAGCTACCTCATCACTCATTAGGAATACTTAGGTGAATTATGGAGCATCAAACACTCCACCTCAACTTGAAGGTGCAATAATAATCAAATCACATGAAAGCACTCAACAACTTGTCATATATGTTGGACCAACTCACAAATAAGTGAGTGTAACAAAAACATCAGAGGGCATTCCAAATAATATCATTTAAGGCCCATCTAAACTTATCAAAGCTCTAAAACCAATCATGCAAGAGACAAGTCATCATATAATCATATAATGAATTAGACAATGGCTTAAAATATAAAATGTCAGAAGTAAATGATCTAGGGGATCTGTACGTCCAACAATAAAATTAACGTCTCCAAAAAAGGCAAAGGAAGGGCCTATGTAAAACGTTTTAGGGAAAATGGAAGATTCAACATAGAAAGGAACACCTAAATTCCAAACCACATCCACCACGGGATCCTTAAGTCTCCCCACATGAGTTTGGTCAACTGGAGGTTGACCTAACTCAGAACCATTAGTCACAAGAGTATGATCAATGTTACAAAAAATGAAGTTAGAAGGATCCAAGATTAGGTGATCAATGGTCTGCATGGGGTGCATTGGAAAACATGAATTGGGTATAAATCATGTCATTGGGGTAAGAAATCCAACAACTCTACAATTAAGGGGGAAACTTCAGTCACATTTTCCTCATTTGACTCCTCCGCATTGGAAATACACCATTTATGAAACTGATTAGCATAAACACTAACATCATCCTCAAATATCTCACCCTCCTCAAAGTCACAAAGGTGACCAAAAGAGGTAGGTCCCTTAGGTATGATTAAGACATCACCAATAGTGTCATTGGGTATGCTAATATAAGATGTTAAGTCAGGATATAGAGATATACAGAGGTCATTCACATTATCATCCTTCCTAGTCCGACTAACTAATGACATGAGTTTCTCCATCATATTCCTTGTCATGTTCTCTAAGTTTGCATTCAAATGACTTCTAAATCCACAGAGCATAGCAAGGAATGGACATGCATCAGTAGCATGCTCGGACAGCTCACAATAATCACACAAAAACGGAGCACGGGAATTAGGAATGGGACAAGTAAAACCCTTTATATAATTTCATACTTCCAAGTGTCAGGAGCTAAATATTCAAAGAAGCCCCCAATTTTATCAGGAGATTTAGAAAACAAACCACTCGAACCCTAGGGTAAATGGTATAAACATGGCCCTGATTCTTCGAATGCAATCCCTTAAAGATAACATGGCAAATTTCCTATTTCTTAAAGTATCGATCAGCATATTAAACACGAAAATAATTTAGTTTACTCAAATATGTCCGAAATATTTCGCACTTATATTGAACTTTAAATATTTTTTGAAATAGCCATGTCTCCCCCTGTATTTTTTTTTAGGAATTTTTTATTTTTCTAGAATTTTAATTTTTTTTTTTGCAATTTGTATTAAACAAGAAAAGCAAGCTAAATGAGTTGATCGAATATTAATCAAATTGACTAATCAACAGATCCAAATAGAAGTTGATGAAACTAATCTACTAGCAGAAATTATAAATCTAATAACATAAATAAATTGAACAAAAAAATAGTGACCTAAATTCAAGTCGCCGTCCCCAGCAACGACGCCACAAACTTGTGATGCTCGTAAAGGAGGTAAAGTAATATTGCAAGCGTACGGTTGTCAACTGTAGTACCTGAGCATCGAATCTGCAAAGACTGGCTCGAATTTAGGCCATCGCAACTAAAACTAACCCATAATAATTCAATTAACAGCAAAAGCTGCCAAACAAAACCATTCGACTGATAGAATTGAAACTAAACTGAACATAAGTAAAATTGTAAACTAAACAACTGCTAAAGAAATTATCACACCTACTAACAAAATAATAAATTCTAAATCAGAGCCAGGGAGAGGAAAGAGATTGCCATATATGCTTAAAAGCTAACGGAGAATATTAAATCTTCGAAGTGTGTCCATCATGAAAATTCAACATCCACTATAAAGAAAAGGGAGTAGTAAAAGTCAAAACGTTAATCGAGAGAATTTTGAAAGAAGCTAAAATCAAACTGAAATTAAAACTATAAAAATTGAATTAAAACTTAAACTTGAAAATAAAACCAAAATTAAAGCTAGAGCTAAAGAAAACTTCATGTTAAACTAAGCTCAAAGGAATTCCTAAAATTAATGTAGTATCTCAAACTATAAGAACTAATGCTATAATTTATGGGGAGAGAAATTGAAGATTTACAAGCCCCACAAAGACCCCCTATTCATCCTAGTGCCAACCCACATACTTTTCTAATTACATTAGAATTCTTAATACCCAAGCTAGTATTCCCCTTTCCAAATTTTACTTAATTTCTAAGTTATGCTAATGATCCACATCCTTAACTTCCTTGCTAAATCATATTGAAATTTTGCTAAGAAAATAAGCTTTCCAATTTTGGATTGAATTAAGCTGCTAGAACGTGGCTTGATTCAAGAGAAAATATGGGGTGCTAACTGCTAGGCTTGGCCAAAATTTGCACTTGAACTGCATTGCCTGATCTCTGACTCTTTTGCTCGCTTTTAAAACTCATTATTTTATTAAATCATTATTTCCTATAAAATCATAAAAAACCAGATAAAACCTAAAAATAATCCCAATTACGAGTAAAAACTAAGTGATTAGAGGTACTTAAATAGACACTTTTAGAGTCTAAGTAAATACATCCACACCAAGATTTAGCTCGTCCTCGAGTAAAACGAAATAAAAGATAGACCTATCCTGAGACACTTAACTCACTTTTTAGGAGTCAAGGTTGAACTTAGCACATACAACAAGCCCTCTAAACCCCTAGGTTCCTCCTAGTGGACAAATGTGATCTCGTGAGAGTTTACAGAAGATATTCCCACAAAATCTTTGAAGAAGAAAAGAAAAGGGGGGAAAAAAGATAGAAATCTTTTTTTGTTTTTGGGAATTGTTTCAAATATAATCAAAGATACATGAGGGAAAATTACATACACTTGACCAACAAATCATTCTTGCAACCCAAATATGAGATTATACACAGGCAGAATCTACAATAACAAGGCTTTTGATGCCTAAGGATAACATCCACATACCACCTTTCACCTCGCAGTCCATTAAAATAGTGAATCCATCCACGTGCATAGTGTGCAAGTGTACCATCATCCTAGGAGTTAAGCTTACCAAGATTTGATTCAATACAAATTTAGTTGACCTATTTAACGATGAAAGCAAGCTTTAACAGTAGCAGTATTTCCTTAAAGGGTAGCACCCAGTAGCGCAAGCCTCAAAGGGATACTTATTAGTCACAGCTTTATAACTTTTAATTTTTATTTTTTTTTGACTTTTTTTTGGCTCGATGGAAGACAAGCAGGGAAATCAAACCATGAAAGTCTAAAATCCTAAGATCATGGTGACATATGAATAGGGATTAGACTCCACATTATAATTGAATGAAGGGGTTAGAATTAGGATATGGAATAACACACCTCAGACTAAGGTCTTTCATGCGCACTATACTTGTGTACAAAACAATAATAAGTCACAAGGAGTGAAAGTCAATGCAGATAGTCAAACTCCCCAAAGTCACAAAAATGGGAAATTTTTTTCTGTTTTTTGAAAAATTATTCCTCTTTTTTCTTTTTTGAAAAAATTTGAAGCATGGATTCCCCTCCTCTACACCAAGATCATACAATGGCCATATTGTGGGAAATGGAGTATCTAGGATAAAAAAAGAAACGACTAGAAAATGACACTCTACATAACTATACAAAAGGGATAGAACAATAGTAATAGTTCAGATACTGAATGTACCCGACTTGCCTCATCACCCATTAGGAGTCATTAGGTGAATTGTGGTGTGTTACAAACTCCACCTCAACCTTAAGCTGCTATAATAATCAAATCCTATCAAAGCTCTCAACAGCCTGTCATATATGCTAGAACAACTCACAAATAAGTGTGTATAGCAAAAACAATTGAGAGCATTCCAAATAATGCCATTCAAGGTCCAATTAAACATATCAAAGCTCTGGGCCCAATCATATGAGGGACAGATGTTCACTTAATCATATAATGAATACGTTGAAGTACTTAAAAAAAAAATGTCACAAGTAAATGATCTAGGGGGCTTTGTGTGTCTAATACTAAAATAACATGTCCAAAAAGGGTAAATAAAGGGTCAAGGTAAAGCCTTTTAAGACAATTAGAAGAATCAACATAGAAAGGGTCACCAAAATTTGAAACCACATCCTTTATAGGATTCTAAAGTCTCTTCCCATCAGTGTTGTCGATGAGCATTTGACGCAACTCACGACCATTAGTCATAAAAGTACAATCAATCTCAGAAAAAATGAACTTAGAAGGATCCAAGAGATGTTGAACAATAGTCTGCCTGGGGTGGGTTAAAATAGATTAATTAGGGGATAAATCATGACACTAGTGTATGGAATCCATCAAGTCACCATTAGAGGGGGAAACTTCAATCACATTTTCCTCACATCATCCTCGGAGATCTCACCCTCCTAAAACTCACAAGGGTGAGTAAAAGACGTAAGAGGACATAGGTATGATTAAGACACCTTCAATAGTATCTTTGGGTATGCTAATGTAAGACGCTAAGTCTGAATACGGAGATATACAGAGGTCATTCATACTATCATCCTCTCTAGGTTGATTAACTACCGATAAAAATTTCTCCGTCATAGTCCTTATTATGTTCTCTAAGTTCTTATTCAATTGACTTCCAAATCTCGAGAGCGTAGCAAGGAAACAACACGCATCAGTAGCATGCTCAGAAGATTCATAATAATCACACAAAAAAGGAGCATGTGGAGTAAGAATGGGACAAGTAAACCCCTCTATATAATTTTTAAGAATGCCGGTTTTTAATTTCCCTCAATTCGAGCATGAACCTTTTTGGAGCTATTTACTGAGACTTAATGATTATTGTGCTCAATTGATTCAAAATTTTGAAAATGGAAAATTTGCGAGGTTGCAGCTGTGGTATTGAATTCTGCATGTCGAGGTTATGTTGAGTACATTTTCCCTAGAGATGTACTAGGAATATCGTCTAGAACGCAAGATGCGATTTGAGATTTCCTTAAAAAGTTAGCTTGGGACACTTATGCATTTGAACAAGCTCAAAAGTCCTTAGGATACCCGACTCATTGTGAATTAGATTTTCCTGCTAATTCTTACCACCGGGATCACTTTATAAACTCACGTGACCCATCTTACTCTTATGTGCCTCATGTATTATGCGATTATTGTGAGTCTTCTGATCTTCATAATTTTCCATATCGTGATTATGTTAATGCTACATGTGCAAGTCTTAAAAGAAGATAAATGAATTGACTGATGAAATGGTAGAGATAATGAAAGAGGTAATTGTTGAATATTCTCAATGTTTTAATCAAAGTAGGGAGAATTATAGTGAGCCTGACTCTAGTTTAGAATCTTGTAAACCTAAAGTTAGTCTTTATAATGATTTTGAGCCCTCTTATCTTGCTAGACCTAACATGAATGATGCCATGTCTTTACCTAGTCTAGAATAAGAGAGTGACCTCCATCTGTCTCTATCTCATAACCTTACACCTAAATTTAGCTCATCTACGATTGCCACTGATGATTTCCGAGTTTCTGCCCTCCTACCCACCACTTTGAGTGATTCTTTAGGGTTTTGTTTCCATGAGTCTTGTGAGGAGAAAATTGCACCTACTAATCTAGAATTGGATGATGCTATTCTTTATATAGAATACGAATCTTTTTCATATGAATTTGATATCAATGAAAGTTTTGATGAGGGTTTTTGTGTTGAATATGACTTCTTCTCTTTTGACCCCATCATTACTGCCTTCCCTTTGAATCTCACACATTTGCATTTGTTGAGTCTGAGGTCATTGTCACTGAGAATTTTGATTTAGATTAGACTTTAGCGCGTTTGATATTAAGAGACCTGTGGACTTTGCACCCACTATTTTACCTAGACCGCTTATTCATGATGATACAATTGCTAGGCTGATGACCCACCTACTGGCTAATTTTAAAAACGTCTGCCTATTTGATGTTTGGGCCCAATAGTTTGACAAGTTGAAGTGGGCTCTTACTTGTGCTGCGTTGACATGGCAGATGTACCCTTACTGGCTCCAACTCTCTATCATTTACTGCTTGCATATACTCAAGAGTTGGTCTTCTTTATTTGATAAGCTACTACGTTCTCTAATGGATTTTGATTTGAGGAACAATG
Source organism: Carnegiea gigantea (assembly GCA_029747015.1). Taxonomy (NCBI): domain Eukaryota; kingdom Viridiplantae; phylum Streptophyta; class Magnoliopsida; order Caryophyllales; family Cactaceae; genus Carnegiea; species Carnegiea gigantea. The sequence goes on from JAKOGI010000228.1 coordinate 253,137, forward strand.
TTTAGCTTAATATGGAGTGGACGATGCTCCATAAGCCTATGTCTAAACATATTTCAAGAGGTTATAGTTTGGGTGTACTTTTGCACCTGGCCTGGTATAATTGTTCCTCTTTATCTTCTCTTTTTCCATTTTTTATATATTTATTGCTTTGTTTTATTTTTATTGTTTCCTTTTTTAGTTTTAGAGTCCTAGCCTTTTTCTTTTTTTTTTTTTTTGCATCTTAGTTTTCTTTTTGTGTATTTGTTTTTCTTTTTAGTTTTTCTTTTGTGTTTCTTTTCACTCCCACTGAGAACATTGTCTAATTTAGATGTGGGGTGGGGAAACTTTATAATTTTAAAAAAATTGAAAAAAATCTTGAAAATCCAAAAGGATTTTTATTTTGTCATGGGGAATTTATATGCTATTGCAATTGATTATGTTCTCCTGTACTTTAGTGTTAGGTTGTATATGGATGTGATGTCTGTTGATAGAACTTAGTCCTAAAGTGTGATGTTTGTATACAATCCTAAACCCCAACATTAATTCTGAGCAAGCTTGACCTTGGTACATGAACTTGTGAGATTTTGAGGTTTATGGACTAATTCATCAATTTAGTCTCATACTTTTCTTTCATCCATGTCTCTTCCATGACTATATCTCTAGAACTTACTTTGATTCTCTTTGAAATCACATTTAGCATGTGCATTATGATAATATGATAGAGGCATTCTTTTGTTTTGTGAGCTACAAAACCAAATTGCCACCCTTTTGTTGAATGCTTACCCTTTGCTAGACCATTTGAGCCTTGACTATTCTTGTTGTGAACCCTGCATTTTAGCCATTGACCAAGGCACATTTCCTACCGCTAAGCCAAGGCAAGTGGAGCAATACTTTGTTATTTGGAGGGTAACTTTTGGGTATTTTATGTAATTGGCAATTCATTTTGGCATATGTGGGATGCATCATTGTAACCATTTGGAAATTGAGTTTTTTTGTTTTTTGTACATGCCATCATTTTCATCATAAAAAAAAAGGATGGAAAAAAAAAGAAAAATGGAAAAAATTTGGAAAAAGTTTTTAAGAAAAAATTTAAAAAAAGTTAAAAAATCTTAAAATTTCCCCCAAAAAATGAGAGTTGTGAATAAGAGTGCTTGACATGGATTTATCCTTGTATACTCATTTCCAATGGTCAGCTCATTGTGGGGTGTGTTCTTATTTTGTGTTTGGCATGGATTTATCCTTGTATACTCATATCCCTAAAGTGAGGTTCTACTAGTCACGCTTGTACATGATTTCTTAAGTGGGGCGAAAGGTTATGTATATATGTCACCAGTGGGATTAAGGGTTCCTTGATGTGTACATTGTGTTTATATGTGGTCAAGTGCTTCGGTTGCTTGAGTGATATAGCTGGTTAGAATATGTATATATTTTTCCCCAGTGTTGTATATATGAGTTTTTGAAAAAAACCAAAAAGGTTTTCGATTTTTTATTTTTTTTGTTTTCTTTTATATATTTTATGGGTATATCTTCTGCAAACCCTCAAGAGACCATACTCGTCCACTAGGGGTAACCTAGGGGTGTAAAAGGCTTGTTGCACATGCTAAATGCAACTGTGACTCTTATGAAAGTGAGGTAGGATTTTATTTTCTTTTCTAGGATTTTTAGTTCATTTTACTTGAGGACGAGCAAAACTTAGGCATGGGGGTACTGTTTAACCTGAAATTATGATATTTTATATCCTTTCATTATCTATTATTTGCTCGAAATGAATTATTAACTTAGGAATTAAATATTTTTTATTTGTTTTATAGGAATTGGAAAACTCATGAAAAAATAAATAATTTGTTTAAGCAGATTAGATTTTTGGAGTTGAACAAGGAAGTAGGAAGAAATGGGCAAGCCAGTTTTGGACTCTGCTTCCTTTTCTCTCTTTTTTGTCTCTCGGAGCAGGCAAAGCCCAACATGGAGGCCCAGTCGCCAACCCAGCCCAGCGCTTCTCCCTCTCTTTTTCTGAGGCTCCCTCTCTTCCCCTTCCTCAGCAGGCCTGGCCCAACTTGCCTTTTCCCCCGTTTTTCCAGTTGTCAATCTTTTCCTTCTCTCTCTCGCTGGGCCGGTTCTTTTCTTTTGTTTTTTCTCTTCTTTCCTCCACCTCCCATTCTGTTTTTCTCTCTGAGCCAATGCCCCAGTGCCTAGATGGGCTTATTTTCTCGGCCTACATGATCCATTTCCCAAACCTCTCACTTAATTACGCCCATGTGTGGCTCACATGACCCGTCTCTGCCTTTTTTCTTCCTCAGCCATGCACCAAAGAGCTCGATAGTCTCAGGATGACCGCTGCTGCTTCGGCTTCCCCAGTTCATCAGCCGTTTCATTTTCTCTCTCCTCCCTCGCTGATCATCATTCAACATCATTATACATCCTCATCAATTCATCATCAGTTTTTCCTTCTCTTTTATCAAGTGGCAATGAAGGTGCTTCAACTCAAGATGAGTTTGAAGACTTCAATTAGAGATTAATAAAGCAATCAAGATGCTTGGGCATGTTTTTTGGGCTGTAATTAGAAGAAAAAGTCAAACAACATAGGGGACATAGTGGTAGGAGTAGATTAAGGTTTATTTTTCTTTTACTGCTCTTCTCTGGATTTTCTGTTCTAAACTTCCAATTGTATAATATCATTTCAATTCATGAGTTTCTGAGCTGTAATTCTCTAATTTAGCTTGGAGTTTGTATAATTCTATTCGAATTTGAGTTCCTCGGTTAGACTGGTTATTTGTTTTCGGTTTAGTGGCTTGATTTCATGACCCATCTCTGAGGATCGACCCCCAAGTGCTTTAACTGGATATCGTACGCTTGTGGCAAAACTAAACCTTTATAGAAACCCAACAAGTTTTTGGTGTCTTTGCCGGTGATGGATTTTCAAAATTCGATTGCGTTGAGTTGTAGTTTAGTTATTCGAGTCGTTTATGTCACTTTCATTTTAGTCTTATAATTATGATTTTTCGTTTTGATTGAGTTGTTATTTAGTTTTAGTAATTTAGTTTAGATTATTGTTGATTTTTGAATTAAGTTAGTATTTTGATTTTTGTTTAGATTAGTTTTATTTTCATTTTTAGAGGTTACTTACTGCTAAAAAAACAATACTAACCAATTTGGTTTATGTGTATCAAAGGACGAGGTAGAACTGATCAGAAAAAGAATCAACGTAGTGCAGGATTTTTTATTAGTTTAAGATTCTGTTTGAATTTTCTGGAGCATGTCTGGCGTGATTCTTCGATGCTAATATTTTTGGTGGATTTCTCATGCTTTTTAGGGTCTGTGTGAATTTTGATGGAATCTTTAGAACTATCTAGAATTTTCTGTGATTTTTAGAATTAATTTTCAGTTTTAATTTTTCTGCATTGTTTGGGCACAGATAAAAATTGAAAAAAAAATATTTATGTTCCTTGTGATTGGGTGAAATTTTTTGTATATAGAGTTCTGATTTTAGGGGTTTTTTTAGGGTTTTATTTTATTTTTTGGTTTTATTTTATTCCAAGTTTTTGATTTAAGAAAATGGTGGACAAGCTTTGTATGTGTGCTCCTTTTTGTTACTTGTGCGGGGTGGTTTCTTGCTGCTTAAGTGCTTTTGGTCTTTCTTTTCTTTTGGTAATAAGGTTTTATTTTTGTTAGTTTATTTTGTGTGGTTAGCTTAATTATTTGGTTTTCTTGTTTTTGTTTTAGTCATTAGATTGTAATTAGTGTCCCAGACACATTTTCTTCCCTTTAAAAAAAAATTAAAACAAGAAAAAAAAAGAAAATCCTAAAAAGGTTGAAAAATTCTTAAAATTAAAAAAAGAGTTCCAAGAATGCCAGTTCCTAATTTCCCACAATTCACGCATAAACATTTATGGAGTTATTTATCGAGACTTAATGATTATTGTTCTCAATTGATTCAAAATTTTACAAAATGGGAAATCTGTGAGGTTATTGTTGTGGGTATGAATTCTACAGCTCGGGGTTATATTGAGCCTATTTGTCCTAGAGGTGTATTGGGAGTATTGTCTAGAACTCAAGATGAGGTTTGGAATTTCTTTGAGAAATTAGCTTGGCACACCTATGCGTTTGAACAAGCCCAAACGACCTTAGGATACCCGACTCATTGTGAGTTTGATTTTCCTGCTAATCCTTACCGGGATCACTTTATAAACTCACATGACGCATCATACTCTTATGTGCCCCATGCATTGTGCGATTATGAGTCTTCTGATCATGATATTCATAATTGTCCATATCGTGATTATGTTGATGCTACATGTGCAAGCCTTGAAAAGAAGATGAATGAATTGGCTAATAAAATGGTAGAGATAACAAAAGAGGGAATTCTTGAGTATTCTCAATCTTTTAATCAAAGTAGGGAGAATTATAGTGAGCTTGACTCTAGTTTAGGATATCCTAAACTTGAAGTTAGTCTTTATGATGATTTTGAGCCCTGTTATCTTGCTAGGGCTAACTTGAATGATGCCATGTCTTTGCCTAGCCTAGAACAAGAGAGTGACCTCCCTCCGTCTCTATCTCATGAGCTTGCACCTGAATTTAGCTCACCTAGGCGCGTCACTGATGATTTCCTAGTTTCTACCCTCCCACCCACTTTGAATGATTCTTTTGAGTTTAAGGATGGTGAAGAATCTAAGAGACCTAGTGAGTTAGACATGAGCATCACAACTAAGGTTGAGCATTGTGATTTTAATGAGTCAGAAGCTATTTGTTTCTAGGAGTCTTCTGACGAGAAAATTATACCCATTAGTGTAGAGCTAGATGACGCTATTCTTTCTATAGAACATAAATCTTTTTCATGTGGACTTGATATCAATAAAAGTTTTGATGTGGGTTTTTGTGTTGAATATGAATTGTTTTCTTTTGACCCCATCATTACTGCCCTCCCCTTTGAATCTCACAGGTTTGAATTTGTTGAGTTTCAGGCCATTATCACTGAGAATTTTGATTTAGATTAGACTTTTGTGCATTTTGATGTTAAGAGACTTGTGGACTTTGGACCCACTGTTTTACCTAGACCGCTAATTCGTGATGCTAAAATTGCTATGCTGATGACCCACCTATTGGCTAATTTTAAACACGTCTGCCTGTTTGATGTTTGGGCCTAATAGTTTGACAGGTTGAAGCAGGCTCTTACTTCTGCTGCATTAACATGGTGGATGTACTCTTTCTGGCTCCAACTCTCAGCTTTTTACTGTTTACATATGCTCAAGAGTTGTTCTCTAATGGGTTTGATTTGAGTAGCAATGTTTCGCTTAATATGGAGTGGCTAATGCTCCATGAGCCTCTATCTAAACATATTTCACGAGGCAATAGTTTAGTTGTACTTTTGCACATGACCTGGTATCATTATTCCTCTTTATCTTCTCTTTTTTACTTTTTATATATATTTGTTGCTTTGTTTTATTTTTATTGTTTCCTTGTTGAGTTTTAGAATCCTATCCTTTTTCTTTTTTTTTGAGTCTTAGTTTTCTTTTTGTATATTTGTTTTCTTGGCCCACACGGTCCCTTTCCCAAACCTTTCACTCAATTACACCCATGTGTGCCTCACGTGACCTGTGTCTGCCTTTCTTCTTCCTCAGCGGTGCATCAGATAGCCCAACAGTCTTAGGATGACTGATCAGTGCTTAACGTATACATTATTTTAGGGTCATTTTCCTCCATTTTTAGGAAAAATTATGTGCTTTATGTTGTAGTTTATACTCTTTTTCCCATTTTACGCTTGGGTATGGTTGTTTGATGATGTTTCTAGGATTCTGGATCTTTTTTCCCTTACTTTGACCCTAGTTGATTGTATTTTGACTCCCCACGGATGTCCCTAAGTTGCTATGCTCGTGGAAGAGAGGAAGAATAGAAGAATGACGAGTGAGCTAACACCACGGTCTGCCCATGTTAGATGCCACGGTCTGTGGTGGAAGCATAACTGCTAATCTCTTCGTTTTCCCTCATCGTGTGGCTGAGGTTGATTGGGATTTCCTATAAATAGGGCCACTTTCACAGCAGAAAGTCCAATCATCCATCATCCCATTCCATTCCTTTTCCTCTCTTCAAGTAGATTAGGAATTTAGATTAGAGTGAGGGAGAGCAAGTAGAAGAAGCAGATTCACGAGGAAGCGGGATCGAGTTCTGCAATCGAAAGATTCAAGCACGTATTTTGGCTGAGCCAACTCTTCTCTTTTGTCTTCTCTTTTCTCTTTAGATTTATCATTTTAGAGTAGTTAGATGTTTAATTTAATCATGCGTGAGTAGTTGAATTTTTGTCTAGGGATTTAGTAGTTTATGAAAGTATGGTTGGATCATGTTTTAATTTAAAGGATCGTACGTATCTTCATGATTGGTTTGATTTCGTTCTGTCAAGTGTTATTCATGCTATTAGTAGTTTTTTGCCAAAATTTGCTTGCACAATTGAAACAATCGGGTGAAAAACTAAAAGGTGACATTTGATTGTTGGATTGCTTGATAAAACCTGACATACCGTCATCTCAAAAGAGAGATTTGCATGTTAGGAGGACTAGAAAGTATATCGAAGATAATTAACTTGAATTAAGACAAATTAGTTCAAAAGAACGACTTTTGATTAGTTTAGGCAAATTTGGTTGAGTTCGAAAGAATAGGCTGAATTTTTGGAGAGATTGCAATTTTGAAATTAACCGATTAGAGAAAAGCATATGTTCATCATTTTGATCCAATCAACTTTTATAACTACATGAATTCCTGGGCATTTTCTCCTTAATTATTTAAAATTAGTGAATTAGAAGTTGTTAAATTGAAAACCCTTGAATTAGTTATAGTTGTTTCCTTGTCTTTGTATTTTTATCAATCTAAAGTTTGGATTTGCTTAGCATATCTTAAGGAAATATATCCCAATAGATCAACCTAGTCTCTGTGGAATCGACCTTGATTTGCTACAACGCCACTGTGTGTTTGCAGGCCCATCAATGACCGCTGCTGCCTTGCCTTCCCAAGTTCATTAGCCGTTACATTTTCTCTCTGCTCCTTTACTCATCATCATTCAACATGGTTATACATCCTCATCAATTCATCATCAGTTTTTCCTTCTCTTTCATCAATGGGCAATGAGGGTGCTTCAACTCAAGATTGGTTTCAAGACATCAATTAGGGATTAATGAAGCAATCAAGGTGCTTGGGCATGGTTTTTTGGCTATAATTAGAAGAAAAAGTCAAACATGCGGAGGGGACATAGTGGTAGGAGTAGATTAAGGTTTACTTTTCTTTGACTGCTCTTCTCTGGATTTTCTATTGTAAACCTCAAAATGTACAATATCATTTCAATTCATGAGTTTCTGAATTGTAATTCTCTGATTTGGCTTGGAGTTTGTGTAATTTCGGTTTGAATTTGAGTTCTTCGTTTGGACTGGTTATTTGCTTTCAGTTTAGTGGCTTGATTTCATAACCCATCTCTGAGGATCGACACTCAAGTGCTACAACTGACCACCGTACACTTCCGATAAAACTAAACCTTTATAAATCCAATAACTCCCAAGTTTCACGAGCTAAATATTCAAAGAAGTGAAAATTTTCATTGGGAGATTTAGAAAACAAACTGCACAAACCCTAGGATAAATGGTTTCAACATAGCCCCGATACTTAGAATTCAATTTGGGCACTAATCCATTTTTCGACAATATCTCCAAATTGTTTTCCAAGTTCCTCCAATTTTAGTTTTCAGTTATGCGTACTCTTATTAGTATAAACTCAAATATTATTACTATCCACAGTACCCAGGATGTTGAATCCACGACGCTATTAGTAGATTAGGGGCAAATAGCATTACTATCCATAATACCCAAGTTGTTGAATCCACAATAGGATCGAAATTTGAATTAATAGGGTTCACCTATTAGCATAAACTCAAACAGTAACACTATTCAAAATTAGGGGCTGTTACTAGTGTAAATAGGGGTCGATTTGCCAAGTCGGATAGTATCAAGTATAGTGCCTAATTTCCAACTTAGCAAAAAAGCGATCATCTCCACAATGCTATTGAGGTGTGCTAGTGGGAAGGTTAGCCGTATAGTTGAACCAAATATATCTCAAGTCAAAATGACATTCAAGAGATAAACTGCACATTCAACTGAATGTGAAAAGTTACTGAATCGTGCTCAAATGATTCAGAAATTTTGCATGGATGTTCTAATAAATTTCTAGGGGATACAAACTTGCAATAAGCCCCTGAGATTCATTCGAACATGCATCTTCATGAGATCTAGCAGAACACATTTCTAAGGGTTATATAATCTAAGAGGAGATCAAAGTATTCCTTTTCTTTCTTAAGAGTAAGAAACAAGCTTGCATAGATAGGGAGGCTCCTTAATGATTCCAAGATTCAACTCGTTTAATTCAACAATTATAGCTTGCCCTTATCATTAAGAATTTCAAAAGTGTTCATAATCATTATTTCTAAGTCCATGTATTCACATTCTTGATCCGTAATTTGGTTGGAATAAGCCTTTTTCTCTTGCTAAGTCTCCCTATCAAACATGGAGTAACTTTATCAGTGAGTGTAGATCATAGTGTTCCTTTTCACTCTTAGTTAACATTTGTCTTCGCATCAAGTGTTAGAAACCACTTCATATGAGAAGCAATAGAAGTTTGTACTTTACTCGTATCACGTAGGCAATTAAATGTCGAACTCTTAAGTTCTTGGGATGGTTTCTTCAATAATTCACCTCCTTTATTGATTCTGTTAAACACTAAAGGCTTTGGTTCTTTATTGCCCTTTATTCTTCAAAGTATAGAAGGCTTAGGCTGTGGACGTTGCCCTATTCTAATGAAGGTAGATGGATAATTCTTTAAGGTAGTTAGTTGTAACCTATGAGACATGGAAGACTTCCTGCTTGGTTGAACATCCTCATCTTCACACTCATATATCTTTTCATTGGAGACGTGTTGAACCTTAAACTGCTTACCTTTTTGGTTCCTAAGATCATGATTGGTTGTTATGGCATGTGGCAAAGTCCAGCTTCAGAGATGCACACTAGGCCTCCTAATTCTTGAAATTTTTTATGCGTTTCATAAAGATTATGGGGCTTGGCTTCTACTGCCTTTTGTAGGGTAGTTAGAGTTTTAAAAGTTATAACCAACTTTCCCCATAAGCTTGTATGCGGTTGGATCGAATCTCTCCTCGGTTCGTCTGTGTGGCAAGTCATTCTCCTCTCTTTCAATAAAGTTTTATAAGAAGATATGAACACAGGAAGATGAGATCTATGCACCTTTAGCAAGTACGTTTTTACTATTAACAACTTGGTGCTTCCTATAAAGTTACCCACAGTGGCCTCATCAGTCTTCTCGATGATTTGAACTTGAACATTTCTATCTGTACCTTCAATAAAGGGTGATTCATCTTCCTCACGATAAGGTTTGAGAACATACCTCAACACTATTACCATGGTGTTTGTTGGAGCAACCACTTCTTTAGCAAGCTATTTAACATACCCGACTTAGCTTGCTTACTTATCATCTTCCTTACAATGATGTAGCTATTTTACAACATCATCTCCCATTTCTACCTAAGTATCCTTTACCACTTTTAGTCACCTTTTCCTATATGGGAAACAGTCGAAGGCATTTTCCCTTCAGTTATAACCTTCTTGAAAGAATTTAGAGTTGGTAATATAGGACTCCAGTTTAGTGAAAGGCTTGACATCACTATTGATCTTCTTTTCACCCCCGTGGTAGTATTTAAGACATTGATGGAGGCTAGAAGATACTATTCAATGCTTATGGAGCCACAGACGTCCAAGAAGTAACTTCTACGAAGCTTTAGGGTCAATTACGCGGAAGACTTAAGATGGTGATAGGTCACCTATCGTTAGCTGGGGGTGAAGCATGCCAATTGCATGCTAACCCCTAGGATAAACCTTGAATTGCCATTTAGCTCATAGAAAGTTCTGCCGCTATGATCTTTCTATCATTCATTGCACAGTTAGGTAGGATGTTAACAACTAATCCTCCGTCTACCACAACACAATTAAATTTTAGCTCCTTAATAGCTAGTGTCAAACAAAGGATGCTTATCAGGTTGGGAGCCCAACAATAGGTCATCATTAGTGAAAGTATGAGTTATGTTACGTGCAGTGCACTATTTAGCATCTTTTGTTGGTTCACGAACATCCTTGACCTTTTTAGCATAAGCTCTAGATGTTGTAAAGCGGCAGTAACATGCTGACATGTCTCTTCTATCAAATGAAAGATTTGCCTCCAATATAAGGATGTTGTAAAGCCTCTTCATTTTCGTTAACTTCTATTTCATGACATGAGATCATGTTGACTATTACATTCTAGAAGAAGCCTACTGGGAAAAACTCATCGACTGTGGTGCGCTTATTTGTAGTATTGTTGGAGAAAGAGGATTTCTTACCCTTTGGCTTAGGCTTCCCTAAAATTTGCACTCGCTCACCAGTGAAATAGACATGGCTTTCTTTGCTGGGGCCTTTAGAGCCTTAGAACTCTTCCTGGAATTACCTGTATCCTTCTTACATTTTAAATTAATATGAGGAAGAGGAATTTTCGTGATGATTTGCTATTGTTATATCCATGTCATGTGTTTTAGTGGCCAATTGCTAAGAAGTCCTTGGCTTACTCATCTATAGAACATTGAGTAATTCCCACTTCATGCAATAAGCACACATTTTAACAACAGAGGCTTCCAAATGAGAATTTTGGCACTTGTGACTTAGAATTCTCTAGTGATTGATGTAATCATGAACTTGTACATCATTATACAACTTACTATTCAACAGTCCTCTTACACTAACTATGCATTGGTGCTGTAAATTTGCTAAGGAATTCCTGCTCCGTTTGCTCTCAATTGTTGATAAATTTAGGCTCCAAGTCTATATATGAATCCGAAGCAATTCCGTTAAGAGTTTGAAAGAATCGCTTCACTAGTCTGTCCCCTTCAGTCTCAACATTACTTCATGTTTCTATGAATTGTGCAGTATGCTTCTTTGGGTTGCCCTTACCAATAATCTAAATGAATTTTAGAGACTAGTGGCTATAGGGCATATGAAGGACATCAACCCCTCTATGTAAGGCTTCGTGTGTGAATGGGGCTTACAGAAGCCCTCCCCTAATTAAGCCTTAACTGCGTTTGCTATTAAGCTCTTAATTTACTCAATAGATATTGAGCACAAGGATGGGTCCTTCATTGCATTTGGACTCTTTATCTGATTCTTCGCTATTTGAGCCCTTGTTGAAGGACTCAGATGACTGCTTCTCAAACTTCCTTGCCAACATAGCCTTCATGCTTGCTACTTACTCTAAGTTGATAACCCTTGTCACCATAATGGGTATATCAAAAGTGTTAGAGGATTTATTTTTTTTTTTTTGGTTAGTAAAAATAAAATGTGAGTCCTAAGAGATGTTGGCTAAGAATCTCCACTATCATAGTATCTTCCTCTGCAACAATAGGCTAAAAGGCCGGACAAGTGTGTGATTGGAGTTCATCCATCCCACCAGGCATAGTTTAGCCCTTATTGAAGATAGCAAGAGATATCTGCTTCAAACTAAGGAGAGAATTAGCTCGATTGACTACATTAATAGGTATGTTGGAGTTAAATTTTTGAATTCTACATGGCTGTAAGTTGAAGCCACAAATTATTGCTTAAATGTGATAGAGGCAGCACCTTTAGTCATACTTACAATCATTATTCCATTACTTTGATTATCAAATACAATACTAACATATGTAGACGCTTTTGATGCAAATCTAATAGTCTCCATTTTCGAAGGTTGAGGGATGACATCCTTTAGGGCCATGAATTCTTCAAAGCATATAGAAATTGTTTTGTGAAGGAAGATATGAGAGGCATAGACGTGTCATAACTCACATACAAAAAGTTTGGGACTTGATTAAACAATGCAAGAAATTGAGAAAAAAAACTAAATTTTGCATTAATATCAAATGTGTAGGTATGATCTCTGTATAACTATTACAAGAATAAGTACAGTAAATCCTCTAATTCGATCTCCTTGAATGAACTTGAATGAATTTGATCTATAAGAAAGGTGTAGGAAGCATAATCTCAATCAAGAAAAAGTGTTTGATCTCTAAGAAAAGGTAACATGCTGTCAAGGTGCTTACTATCTTCATTCACAAAGGGACCTCTATATTCATAGAGGAATTAGAGTTATGATTTCCTCCTATTCAATTCTATTAAAAAATGAAATAATCATTTGTTTTCTACATCATTAGTGACATGTGGCTCTTTTTAATTGTCCATGTAAAATTTTCATCAAATACTTTGTTTAATAGACCGTTGTAATTAATTTGACTTGTGTCAAGTTATTGCCCAAAATGGAAATATTTAAACTTCCATATGGTAGATCATGATTGGTCATAAAAAATTTCCCTTTTACAGTCTCCTTTAAAAGTTTTTTAGTAAGTCGATTAATCTTGTTCAGCGCCATATCACCCTGAGTTGTAGGAATAGTAGTAGTGGCGGTGGTAGTAGTAGTAGTAATAATAGCAAGAGGAAGAAGAAGAAGAAGAAGAAGAAGAAGAAGAAGAAGAAGAAGAAGAAGAAGAAGAACACAACGATGTAGAAGGCGATGAAGACGAAGAGCAATAATGATGACAACAACAACAAGAAGAAGACCAATAACTGTTAAACAATAAGAATTAATATCACAATAATAACCACATTTTAGGTTAAGACTCACAATTAAGAGCACAATTGAAAAGGTTCGAACTAGATCTAAGTTTCCTAGGGTTCCATCAAATTTTAACTGCTTACAAGCTAATAACCTAACCTCTAGGTCACTTGGCCCAAAGACTAGCTGCTGACCATCCATTATTATCACTTGCATTTCAAAATGAAAAGTGTCTTTTGTTGTAGTGGGCCTATTATATCATTTATACACCATGCCATTTTCCCCTCTTCTTTCTATGTAGGGCATGGGATGTTACAAAATTCAATGGTGAAACCTCATATATCATATGGATGGTAAAAGTTGGAGACCATTGTCAAGCTACGATATTTCAATTGAAAGAGGCCAAGAACTCATGAGTTTTAGTATAGGCCTTTACTACCTATTGTTTGGTATGAATTGAACTAAGGAGACCATCATGCATAATATGAAGTTGTTAAGGGTCGAAATGGCTTATTTTATAAGCATTTGGTCATGGTTTATCTGTTATAACAGTGAAAGTAGTTCTCTTATGAGCATCATTGGTCTTCTTGATTTGATAAGTAGTTTGACATTTGTTAAGATGTTGTAGTTGACTTAAATTTCAGCAATCTCATCGATTCAGAGGCAATGTTTCATCTTCACCATGAATGTTATCATTATGGGATAAGATTTTAGGTGCTGCATCCTTGGTGATATACCTCATTTGAGGCATAGATTATATGTGCCTTTCAAGAATGATGGTTCAGGATATTCTGTTCTTCATCTTGTGCTCCATGCAATGATATTTCTAAAATGAAACAAGGTGATTAATTTAATTCAGATCTTTTAAAAGATGAAGATGTAAATGATTTGAAGTTTAATTTGATTGTTTTCTTTAAGAAGCCTTTAGGACCTCTTAATCTAGTGACAAAAGGTGACTCTCTATGCTTGAATATTTTCAAGCGCAAGTATGAGCTTCAGTTGCATCTATTGTTGTCATTCCTGTCTAAAACCTAACCATGCAAGAAAAAATCATATGAAATTTAGGCTCCTACTTAAATCTCCACATGCTATAGAGTATAGTGAAAATCTAAAGTTGAGGGATGCTAATAATCTCGCTTTTGTAGTTATTGGATGAGAATAATACATTCATTGAATTTGGCTTCCAATAGTCTGAGCGTTGGATGCATTTGCTTTTAATATACTAATTCTAAGCTAACAATACTTTGTGTAACACCATGACAATGGTAAGAATTAAGGCTTAAATGATTTGAAGTGATTAGCTAAATCACCGAACATGTACTTTCCTTTTTGGGAAGACACTCTTAAGAACTTCACAATTAAGTACACTTACTATGGAGAAGTCTTTCGATGGGCCTGGGATGTTTATCTAGGTAGTGTGTGAGTGATAATAAAGCACACTAGAAAGGCTTGTTGTGATTTATGGGGCCAATCATTGATCCTTGAAGTCATTCCTGATAATTGTCCATGATTCAGTAATAGCTGGAAGTCTCAAGTAGGTGACGATATTGAGACGTATCAGTGATCATAAAGTCATATAGGTTAGTCCGTCTATGAGATGCAATAAGGACAATGTCATCTTCAAGTGATGGTGATTTGTAACGCCCTGAATATGGTAAGAATTGAGGATTAAAAGATTTAGAGTGACTACCTATGTCACCAAAGGTGCACCTTTATTTTGGGGGAGCCTACTTTTAAGAACCGCACATTTAACATGCTTACTGCAAAGAATTCTTATGATTGGTGACCTCCTAAGAAATCTTCCGAGGTAACATATAAGCCAGGACAAAGCATGCCAGAATGGTTTGTGGTGATTTGCTATGCCGGTGGTCGATCCTTGAAATACTTATTAGTAATAGTCTATAACTTGAGCTAGGTCATGGCATTATATAATGACTTGTAAATTTAACAAGGTGTTAACGTATATGTCACATGTTGATGGTATACATTGCTAAACATTTGAGCAACTCATTTAGGCATGACTTACAAATTAGAATTTCATTAATTTCTAAATTTCGGGGCTATTTATTTTGTTTATTTCACCATTAAGTCCCATCCATGTTTGCCGACAAACTTGACATGTGATAACTTATTTACCATGCGTCAGTTGTGTATTTTGGTTCATTTTTCTAACACTATTATTAACAAGCAATAACTAAGCTATTATATAATCAATTTGCCTAACAAACTATTGTCGATTTGAAATTGGTATATTGAAAAAACATACATTCAAAGGTCAGAGTGCTTAGAGTCGTAATTGAATGGTGGGATTATTCTCGTCTACCATCTCCAAAGTTGGAATTACTAGAATCCAAAGATCTTACATCCAAATATAAAGTTAATTTTTTTGTTGTTGTGTTTTGTATGAATAGGAAGTGCCAAATGTTGCAGCAAGTAGATCAGGTTCCAAAAATGTAATCCGCTCACCTATGGATCAAGCTAAGAACTTGATAGACATCTTAGACTTTGATCTCAATCATGTTGATCTTAATCATGTTAATGGCTTGCAGTTGTTCTATCTCATCCTTTTTTTTTAAAATCATTTCCTTCCAAATATTTTTTATCATTTTTATCTTTTATCTTCAATTTTCTCTTTTTATTTCAGATTTTAATAAGCTGGCGAGTCTCGATGCACCATCATAACCTTAGAATTTCCCATCTATTAGCTGTGTACCATCTTTTTGAAAGATTTTTTTTTTTTTTGGGGACAATGGGTCAAGGTTGATTGCTTAACAACGTCCCTTACACAAAAAAGGATGAGGTTAAGTATGGGTGATGATAGTGAAGCATGCTGGTTTAGGGTCAATGTAGTTAGAAACAACTTCGTTGAGTTACCTTTCAGGTTAAGCCAATAGCAATGTCTCAGGCAAGTTGGAGTGAACCAAGTTAGCCTATGCCTGGGTTGCAATTTTCTTTAGGGGAAAAGAGGGAAAGAGGGAGATAAAAAGGGTTAATGAAAAAGGGTAAAGGAATCGGAAAAAAAAAAAAAGGATGGGTTAAATCCACTAATTTTTCATGTGTGAAGGAGCAGGGGTTTTGCCTCTAAACCTCAACCACCACTACTACTGTGAATTGGCCTTCACTGCACTAGATTGGGCAGTGAATGCCTCCTGGGATGGATTGAAAATGGCTAAGGATTGAATTTTGAACTGGTAATTACTGAAGTTGAAATGGATGCAGAAGACAAGCAGGGTCTCTACTTGTGCTGCAACTACTATAATAGCTGGAGACAGGCAAGAATAAGCAACAAGAAGGTTAGGAGGTGAGGTTTAATTTGTGTTGTAGTTGATTTGGCTCAATGATTGTTGATATCAAAGCCACAATAGATAGTACTTGAGGTGGGTAATCCGTATTTCTAACCTATTAATTTGAAACCCAAAAGAATTTAGTTGAATATAAAGCCCTTACACGTTGAAAAATTACGAGGCAGAGAAGATTTATTTGTATTTGATATTCAGGCAAGGGCAAGTAGAAGTAAATATATATATGCAAATCTATGCCATAAACCTTAGTGAGTAATCTACAACTCCTTGTTAGGTGAGTATCCTAACACAACACTGACATGATACAGAAAATATTATATACGTTATTATTCGCATATTATTATTTCCTTAATACTCCCCCTTAAGTTAGAGCATGTAGATTGATAATGCCCAACTTACCCAAAAGAAGGTGAAACTATTTGCTGGCTAGAGCCTTGCTGAAGATATCTACCAATTGATATTTAGAAGGGAAATAACCCACACTTAATTCACCTAAGACCAGCCGTTCCCGAACAAAGCGACAACCAATCTCGATGTGTTTAGTCCTATCATGGAAAATATGATTCTTGGTAATATGTAAGGTGACCTAATTATAGAAAAACAACTTGATTGATTTCTTCAGAAACACACCCAACGAAGCTAGAAAGGATTCGATCCAAATGAACTCACTAGTAACCATAGCCAGAGCATGATATTCGGCTTCAGCGAACTATCGAGATACTGTGGTCTGTTTCTTTGTTTTCGATGAGATAGGAGATCCTCCAAGAGTCATAAAGAATCAAGTCAAAGAGCACGTGGTAAGAGGATAAGCACCCTATTCTGCAGCACAATAAGTATAGACCTGTAGGTCACAATTACTCCTCAGAAAGATCCCTTGTCTAGCATTACCTTTTAAATATTTTAAAAAATTGTCTTGCTGTTTCCCAATGTTCCTCCTTAGGCTCTTGCATGAACTATGATAAAATATGGACCAAGTAGCACAATTCAAGGCAGGTTAAAGTGAGATAAATCAATCGTCCTACTAACCGCTAGCATTGAGTCGGATCATAATAAGGCTTGCCTACAGCAAAAGTAAGTTTGTGATTTGTCTCAAGAGGAAAGTCATCTCGCTTGGTACCCAGTAAACTACATTCATCTATATTTCCAAAGCATACCTCCTTTGGCTAAGAAAGATTCCGGTAGAATTGCGGGTAACTTCAACTGCAAAGAAGTATTTTAGAGGCCCTCATTCCTTAATATAAAAACAATTGTTAAGATAGGTCTTGAATTGAGCACACATGACAACATCATTTACTGTAAGGACAAGATCATCCACGTAGACAAACAAGGCCATATAATTATCGCCCTTTTTATAAGTAAATAGAGAGTGGTCAGCATAAGATCTCACGAAACCATACTCAAGAAGCTTGAAAGATTACTTAGCAAACAATTATCACGGAGCTTGCTTGAACCCATGCAAGGAATTTCATAGTCAACAAACTTTGTTGACTCAGGTGCTCAAAATCTAAGTGGCAAATTCATGTAGACCACTTCTTTCAAATCGCCATGCACGAATGCTGTGTGGACATCCATTTGATGTAAATCCTAACCTTCTGCAATAGCAACTGATAGAAAAGATCTCACACTAGTCATCTTCACAACTAGTGCAAATGTTTATGATAGTCAAATCCTTCAACTTGTTCATCCGTTCAAATAACCAGACGTGCCTTATATCATTCAATGCCTCCATCGAAATTGTACTTATCTTTGTTGACCTCCTTGCAATTGATGAACTTCTTTCCTGGTGGTAAATTCCTAACAGTCCGAGTGTTGTTAAGTTCTAACGCTTCAATTTCCTTAGCTATAGCTTCCCTCCACTGGACATCCTTAATAGCCTTATGAAAGAACTTAGGTTTTACAATCTTTAGTAACATAATTGGCTATAGGATAATGCTTACCTAGGGAAACTCGTTGTTGTTGATGTGCTGAATAAGGGGGGTTTTGAGACGAGCATTATAGCAGACATAGTCTTAGAGAGTGCCCCGGTGCTTTTGCTACCACGTCTGGGTCTTTCGATTTCGATAGACACACCAACAGGGCTGTTCCCCTGTCTTCTGATGCTAGATTGCTCGCTGGCCTAATTTCAGACCTGCCTAACTGTGCCATATCCATGGTAGCAATGGAGGAACTGCTCCCCTTTTCATCTCAATTTGAATGAAGCCCAGGCCCATTTGCTAGTCCTTCTTCACGCGGATGCCTGTTGCTGCTAGTGGGTCCATGCTAGGCACATGCTTATTTGTTGGGGCCATTTTGGCACAAAGTTTGCCATAACCCAATTCGCATGTTGCCCGAATCGAAGTCAGCCTAGACTGCTTTATGCGATATAGAGGCTTTGTCCCCTTTAGTTGTTGTGAGCCAAGTTTTATTTCTCCACAATAGTATTCTATGAACAATAAATTTGAATCTCCTAAATTCACACTCTCCTCTTCTTTTTATACTACTAAGGGAAAAACTTCATCCTAGAAAACCACATCTCTGCTCATAAAGATGTCCCATGTCTCTATATCGTGCACCTTCTATCCCTTTTTACTGTGGATATCCAATAAATATGACTTTCTTCCTCGAGGAGCAAACTTGTATTTTTGCCTTTGATAATTGTGAGCATAACACAAACTTCTAAATACTTTTATGTGTTTATAAGAAGGTTTTACTTTGAATAAAACCTCATAAGGAGTCTTGTCCTTTCAAACTGACAAAGGTGTTCTATTTATTAAATAAGTAGCAACAAGAGCACAATCTCCCCGTAATTCAATGGGCAAAGTGGCTTGAAACATAGGGCTCTAACAACATTTAGAATATGCCTATGTTTTCTTTCCACCCTACCATTCTGCTATGGGGTATCTACACAACAAGGTTAATGTATGATACCTTTTTCAGCATAGAACCTCTTCATACCTTCAGATGTGAATTCACTTCCATTATCACTTCTAATGGTCTTTACCTTAGTCTCAAATTAGGTGTTGACCATGGCACAAAAATTTTTCACAAGTTAAGAGGCCTTACTTCTTTCTTCCATTAGATATATCCAAACACCTCTAGTAGCATTGTCTACAATATTAAGAAAATATTAAGCAATACAAAAAGATTTGGTATAATATGCACCCCAAATATCACAGTGAATTAAATGAAAATGATTCATAGTTGTATTCTCACTAATTAGAATAGAAGCACAAGTTTGTTTTGCTTGAAAGCACACATCAGAAAAATTATTCTTATATTATGAATACCCTGAATACTACTATAAATATGAGATAAGGCCTGGTGTGAAGGAAGATTGAGACAATGATGCCAAAGCTTAATAGGTATGACCTTATTAGCCTAAACTCCATCTGTTGCTTAACCCTTATAAAAATATACCCCCTTTCTTGGCTCAACTACTCTAATTAGGTTCCTCTGGTAAGGTCCTGTATCACACAATGCTTAGAAGTGAATGTTACAGTGCAATAAAGATCTTCAATCAGTTGTGCTGTAGATATTAAACTGCATTGAAGATTAGGCATAAATAACACATCTCATAATTTTAGCTTGGAATTAGAGAAACCAAGCTTCTTTTTGTAGCCAATGTTCGCATTCCATTTGGAAAATCTACCGGGATAGGGTCAATTTCATAAGTATTTTGCAATAATTATTCATCACCCATCATATGACATGAGACTGCACTACCAAGAAGCCAAGGATTATTGCTTGAAAGTTTATCGAGATTAGACTTTAAAGTCTCAATTAGACTCAAAAGTCTTTGTACCTGCTCAGCTGTAAAATCATGTCCTTTGCTCTTTTGATGTTCTTATGCATTCTCGATATATAGCTGCACTGCATCAGCTGTCTCCCTGTTACTGGTGTAATCTCATCCTCAACCTAAGCTTCTGCGACTGCCTACTCTTTCACCACTTCCTCTTTCTTTGCCACCCCGTCCTCCTCTAGCACTCTAACTAGTAGGGTTACCAACTGTTGGGAAAAATTGAGAGTGAAATAAAAGCCGCAAGCGTACAGCTCTCGCTATAATACTTGAGGGTCAAATCCTCAGGGACAACGGAAGAATTTAGGTCACAAAACAAAGTGGATTAACTACTTAAGGAGATTATGCATTAACTAGACATAAACAGCTACTAAAATCAAAACCTAAAACTACCTAACCTAACTTAAAATCACCAAACTTCCCATATTCAAATCTGAGGAAAACTAAAATTAAACAGACCTAAAATATGAGCTAAAACCATAAGAATTCAACTCACTACTTAAGATTCTGCTCTTATTATGAACTAAATTAGGGAAAGTTAAAGTAAAACTGAGGCTAATATTAAACATTGAAGCAAGAACAAAAATCAAACTCTATGACAGCCAACATCATCAACCACTAACACCCATCATCAATAGCCATTATCAATCAACCATCAATAACCAGCAGCAAGCAATTGATATCCAGAACAAGCGAACCAAAGCAAGAGGGGAGGGGAAACAAGGCACGAGAGAAACCTGAAAATTGAGTCGACTCCACGGTGAAGGGCACAGAGAACAGAACCGAAACAGAACAGGGCAACAACGGGGGAGGGGGAATTCGAACAAAATTCAAGAACCCAACATCCAATTTTTGCAAAAATCAAACCATAATCGTAAATTACTACTGAGAAACTCAAAAGTATAACAAAATTACAAGAAATTCGAACTCAAAAACTCATACTAACATAAAACCCTAAAACCGAAATTTACCCTAAAATTTGAATGACTGGAACGAAAATGAAATCAAAACTAAACCTAAACCTAAAATGAAATTAAACCTAAACTAGAACCTAAAATTACCTAGATCTCAATGGCGTCTGCGAGCTTCAATATATACCCGAACTCCATGAATTCTTCACCGTTCGATTTGGGGTTGTCGTGGATGGCGAAGATGGTGTTGGCTGGAAGATGCGTTGGCACTTGTAGCGTGAAGTGCGGGATGGAGGTTCGAGGAGAGAAAAAGGGAAGATGAGAGAGATGGAGCAAGGCGAGATGGTGGGTATGGAGATGCAGCAGGGACTCGGGGTTTCTGGGTTGGGGACGCGAAGTGGGGAGGAGAGAGAAAGTAAAGGGGAGAGGGTGTTTTAATTCACTGAACCGGGTGGCTGGGAAGGGGTGAACCGTGTTTTTTTTTTCTTTTCTTCTGAACCGGTTCAGTTTTGTTTTGGGCAAGTTCACTGTAATTTGGACCGGTTCTTCAATTCCCGACATTTTCCACTATTTTTCTCGCATTTTTGGCCATTTTTCTGAAATTATTCAAAACCTGCAAAATAAAATAAAATCAAATAAAAACCTTAAAAATACGATTAAAACAAGCATAAAACAGGTGTAAAAGTGTCCTAAAAATAACTTATTTTTGGTGCGAACACCAACTAGCTCAAAGCAACTACCTTCATTGTGCCCATACTTCACACAATGTTTATAAGTGGGTTTTTCTTATGAATTTGAGAACCTCAGCTGATGGGATACGACAATAACGACCATAGTTTCTTGTTTGGTGTCATGTCGGGTCATGATACCTCTATGATTCTCCTCCTGTTATACCATATTACAGATCTTATCCAAGGAGGGAAGAGACTCCAATGCCAAGATTTGACTTCAAACAATCAAAAACAATTCATCGTCAAGTCCCAAAAGGAACTGATGAGCTTTGTTTTCCTCCATGAATTTGGCAATCTTTTTGGCAGCTTTACAAGTGAAGTTGGGAATTTTGATATAATTCCTAAGTTCATTTCAAAGTCCCACAAACCTATTGAAGAACTCAACTACCTCTTGCTTCTCTTGTTTACAAGAAGCTATTTGAGCCTTCAAGTGAAGTATTTTTGGCACGTTTGGCATTGAATACCTCTTATGGATATTTTTCCACAATGTATGGCCAGATTTTACGTAGGTGAAACTTGTGTGAAGTTTCACGTCGATCACATTCATGATCCATGATATAATCATTGAGCTCGCCATTTCCCATGCCTTTGCTGTGGCCGAGCTTTTGTCTTTAGGCTCCGTTATGGTGCCATCGATAAAGCCAAGTTTATTTTTGGCAATTAAAACTGTTTATATAGCTTGTTCCCATAATTCATAGTTTCTTCCGTCAAACTGGATTGTAGTTATAATCGCTCCAGGTGAATTTGAAGGATGCAAAAAGTATGGAGATTTATTGTATATGACGAAAGGATGTTTCTTACCATCATCTCCCATGGCTACAGTTTCTTCTCTTGCTAACTTTTTCTTCTTTTTTTTTTGGGCGCTTCAGCATAAGTTGAGCTCTGATACCATGAAAAATTCGAGAGCCAGAGAAGATGTGTTTGTATTTCATATTAATCCAAGGGGAACTACAAGCAGATATATATATATATATATATATATATATATATATATATATATATATATAGATCTCTATGCCACAAACCCTATCGAGTACACCACAACTCTTTTTTAGGAAAGTGTCCGAATACAACACTAACATGATAAAGAAAATATAATATGCATTATTATTTCAGATATTATTATTTCCTTAACACATGTGAATAGATTAGGGTTGAAGTGTGAAAACTATGGATTGAATCGTGAAGGAATTGGAGCAATGTTTGAATCTGCTAAGTGATGCTTGAGGTTATTGTGTGGGTGCATACTGGAGGGAGTAAGAAGAGGTTAATTTGAGATAGTTGTCAATTGTTGTTGTTTTGTATTTTATTAGTTCCATAAGAATCATGTGTTTACCTTTGATTAATTCAAATGGGGACTAAGAATGTGAATAGTATGGGCTCACAAAGTTAGAATGGTAGCGACTTGAGTAAGGGGGGAACTATTTGCAAGTGCGCACACTGACCTGTTTCAGAATAGGGATTGCCATGGTTAGTTCCATAACTAGTTCAGTTATGAACCAGGTGAATGAATTGACTTGTAATTGAACCTTCCTAGTTTTATTTTAAACCTTTCACTATATAGGGTTTCCTGTAAAAGTTTTGTAAAATACTAGACTAGTAACCAGCAAGCTGATTTGTATGCTTGCATGTGTAGTACCATCTATTTAATTCATTAAGCGGCCTATGTGGTGCATTTATGTGGATTAATTTCTATAATTGCAACTAATTCTGTCGCGTTAAATTCCTAAAAATGGTGATTAAAATATCAAAAGATTTGAGCCGATCATTTTGCCTTTATGCCTCTAACTTGCTTTGTTTATATTCAAAAGTTTTATTTATCTATTGGTCACAATTTGGTTTGTGATTTAAACATGTGCCAAATAGTATGGTTTTTAGCTATTTAAAATAGATTTCCAAATTTCTTATTGAATCAAGAGGCCATGACCTTTACTTTGATCAAGTTATTTATAATAAACGGATTTGTTTTTAAAAGTACACTTTAAAGGAGCTATTTGAACTGTGACAATTAACGACTCTCAGGTACTGTGAGTTTTAGGACAACTATTCTTAGGCAGCTGACTTTTTGGGAAAAACTACACAAAGGTACCATGAGTTTTGCGTAAACTATTTTAAAGATCTTCAGTTTTTTAAAATAACTATAAGGTACCTTGACTTATGAGGTAACTAACAGAAATGACACTCAAGGTGTATGTGAACTATTGTCAAGTCCAATTCTACTATTCTAATTCACGGGTAATGCCTATAATTTTTCATATTTGCATACTTTTGAAAATTTTAATTTTGTGCATATGATTTTATGTTTATTAGTACTTGAAACCCTCTTTAATCTGGTATCACAGTCACGAGATCAAAAATAATTAAGATAATTATGTAATTAATAGTTAATTAAGCTAATTAACTATGCTTAATGCTTGGATTGTGATCTCTTTGTCATGCTCATAATTATTCAAATATTATGCACTAACCAAAAAGAACCACTTCAATTGTACCGTAATTAAATTATATCACTAATATAGTTTTAGAATGAAAAGCAAAATTAATAAAAATTAAGACTAAAGTTAAGGAGGTAAAGAAGCAATTATATCCATCTTTCTTTGATCAACGAAATTAAATATAGTGGAAATTTTGATTTAAGTATTAGTACTCTATTTCAGCATAAATATCCTTTTTGAAACCTAAAAAACAAAATTCCTTTTAAAAACCTAAGACATAAAAATCAAAAAGAAGTAGGAGAAAAATCAACTGAAAAATCATCTGAAAATGCATAGAAAGAAGAAATGGATGGAGTATAAGTAGTATAGATCTTGAGGAATTACCGAATATGTTTGATAAAGATCAAAACTCTAAAGAATTAGACAAGATTGTGAGCACAATAGTAGACAAGAAAGAAGTCTTATCTAATGATAATGATGAGACAGATAATGCCTAGTTAGAAGAAGAAATATATCAATAGATGAACTTGATTAAACTAGAAGATCCAAATGTTGCTCCTTTGAAGAAATTAGGAGGAAACTAGATAAAAAAATATTGTAAAACGGTATTTCACGATGAAATCAATGAGATTGGAGAAACTCCATCTAGATGAAATCGAGTCCAATCTAATTAATAATGTTGTTCCTAAACCTAAACAAATCGATGAATCTTCTAGAAGAAATGTCGATTTTATGAGGTGTAGGCACATTTCTGCAAGGCAAGCAACTAACTTTTCCTTTGAGTTCATCCTAAGGAAAGCCATATGCTTTTAAGAAATCAACCTTACCCCAATTACCCAAACAGGTTAAATCTTAAATGTTAATGGAGCTCGTAATAGAAAAGAAATATTTGAACATTAGAAAAGGGTATATGAATAGTGTCTTGAATTTGAATACCATGTGGATTCTGGAAAGTTCCTTACATTATGTTGAACATAGCTTTTCTGGCATTGTAGCAGATTGGTGTGACTGATTTGTTGAGAAAGGCAAAAATGTATTAATAATGATGCAAATATCCGCTGCCATGCTAAAATAACTATGTAAGGAAATAGAAACTGAAGTTATTAGAGCTAAGCTTAATTCAGAAGAAAAGGCTAGAGAATGGCAAAGGAAGATTAGCGACATTGAGCTGGGACACGGAATATCTGAAAAATTATATTGCTGAATTTAGTTAATTGCATGGTCAAAAAGAGACTAGTAGAAGCAACCATTTTTCTCCCTCCCATGTGCAAATGGATCACTTTTGAGCAAATTAACATGTTTAAGCTTAAGTTTAGTCATTAGACAATGCGTATTTACTAGACTCACCAAATGTAATTAGCTAGAGCTAAGCACGCTTTCTATTCTAATTAGTTTAAGCTAGATTAGAGGTTTCCTAATTGGTAAGTAAACTCATTCCCACTTGGTATCAAGAAGGAGACATGTATAAGCGTTTTCTAACTAGCTTATTGTAATCAGATTTGAAGATTGCCTGAATGAAGTTGAGCTTTAGCTCCTTTAAACTCAAAACTCTCTTCTAGCTTATCCCTGCTTAGGCTGAGTAGGGTGGTGATCTAGCAAGAGTCTTAACTCTCCTTTGGTGGCGTTTCTATATCCAAAGGGTGGTTAAGGGCCCTAATTACATTCTTGGCGTTGTTTGTGTATCCAAGAGTGGAGTTAGAATCTACTTATCCCTCCTGTCCATCCCGGTTTGCATTTGATTTTGTTTCTTCCGTGCATTCTATTTTGGCTTATCTTATGTTCTAATTTGAGTGTGTAGCATGACTTTTGAAGGAAGTTTGAAGCTCTCATGAAGAATTCTGAAGCAATGGTGGTCGCTAATGAAGAATTGATGAACCAGAATGAGCATTTGAGACGCTAGCTTGGTGACTCTATGAAGCAAAAAAGAAAGGCCATTGCAAGCTCTCAATCTTTAAGCTTACCCAATTCTTCCCAAGAAGAAGAAAGTGAAAGAACAGCCATCCTGTTACTTACTTGTAAAGACAAGCCTCAAAGAAGATGAAAAAGAGGAAGAAGGTTCCAACTTAACATTAATGACATTAGGGTTAAGGTCTTGGAGTTTGAAGGAAAGCTAGACTCGGATGAATTCTTGGAATGGATACAAATGGTGTGAAGAGTCTTTGATTACAAGGAGATTTTGGAGGATAAGAAGATAAAACTTGTCTCTCTTATGCTTCCAAAGCATGCATCTCTTTAGTGGACCAATTGTGTGCCAAAAGAGTTAGAAAAAGAAGCGAAAAGATCAGAACCTGGCAGAAAATGAAGTCTAAGCTTAAACCCATTTTCCACCCCCTTTGTACCTCCATGATAGTTACTCCCAATTCCTTAATCTGACTCAATGCACCATGAGTGTAGAGGAGTATACTAGAGAAATTAAGAAACTTTTAATTAAATGTAACCCACAAGAGGCCGAAGAATAATCAATTGTGAGGTACTTTGGAGGACTTGATCCTAGGTATACTAATATAGTTTAATTGCAAGAATGCTCAACCTTTGGTAAGGTCTATGTTTTAGCTCACAAGGTTGCACAGCAAAATAAAACCAAGCCCACCAAAGAGACCTTTTGAAAACCTCCACTTAAGAGTCACCCTTATAATAAGGAGAGCTCATTTCCACCCCCTAAATCCATGGTTTTACCCCCTTCTGTCCCAAGAAAGAACCATACTCCACATAAGAGCCTAGCCCCACAAAATAGACCTAACATAATCCCTTTGAACACTAGAAGGTGTTTTAAGTGCCAAGGCCTTGGTTATATTGCTTTTGACTGTCCACAAGGAAAATCATTTCCTAGCCAAGTGGAAGGCTGCATAGGAGGAGGAACTGGAGGAGGAAAAGGAGGTGTACTTGATAAAGGATCAAGAAGAGGTTGTGCAGGAGGCAGATGAAGAAGGAATATTGGTATTGAGAAGAGCTTTGAGTAGATTTAGAGGAAACAAGGAAGGACAACAAGAGAACATCTTCCACTCTCGGTACTATCCAAGGGAAAGTGTACTCTTTGATCATTGATAGAGGGAGCTGTGCTAATGTGATTTCACTTAGTCTGGTAGAGAAACTCAATCTCCATGCCTCGGTTTACCCTCAACTGTAAAATAACCAATGGCTCGATCAAGGTAAAGGATTACAATGATTACATTCTCCATTGGTAAGAATTACCAAGATGAGCTATGGTGTGATATTATTCCCATGGATGCATGTCATATTCTGTTGGAAAGATCATGATTATTTGACAAGAAAGTAATACATGATGTTACTTAAATACTTGCACCTTTTCCAAGGATGGGAAGAAGATCACCCTTGCCCCCTAATCCCTTTTCAACTCCACAAAAGCAAGCCACAAAAAAGCCATGAGCATTCAGATCTCTTTCTCACTTGTAGTGAACCATTACTTAAAGCTTCTTACTATGAGTTTAGAGCCTTTAAGGACTGGATTTTCACAGCCCTAGATGAGTTCAAGAGCTCTCCCCTAAGCCATCCATTAGCTATTTCACTCCTTGAACATTTTATTTATGCCTTCCTCAAAGACATACCTCGAGTCTACCTTGTAAAAGAGCTATCAACATCATCTGGACCTCATTCCCAAAGCCATACTTCCAAACAAACCAGCTTATAGGATGAAGCCTAAGGAGATCATGGAGATTCAAAGGTAAGTGCAGGAATTGAACTCTAAGGGGCTCATTACTAAATCACTTAGCCCTTGTGCTATCCAAGCTCTTTTAGTCCCTAAAAAGGATGGGAGCATGAGAATGTGTGTGAATAATCGAGCTATCAACAATATTACCATCAAGTCTAGGCATCTTGGAGCGTGAGCTAGATGGGCCGGATGTAGCTTGCTTAAGTTTAGTTATAAATTTCCTCTTAGTAACAAGATATGACTTGGTTTAAAGGCTAGGCCACCAATCAAGACTAAGGATCCACCAAGAATTGCTTAAAGGCTATACCACCCATGATTCTATAAAGGATTCCACTCAAGACTCATCACCTTTGAGAAAGGATAAAAAGAACCTAAGATTTTAGAGAGAGAAAGCTTTGAGCAATTTCATATATCATTCAAATTTGAATATTACATCCTGAGGCCTCCCTTATATAAGAGAGCCTTGTACAAGCTAAAAGAAAGTATCAAAAGGGCCTTTCCAACGTCCATAAATCAAAGGAAAAAGCAAAAAGCGAAGCAAGTACAAAGGTGATAGTGACAAGCTGTCCTGTCGCTTTTAGTGCACAACCTTCAATTTCTAACAGCTATAACTTCTGCCACACTTGCCCAAATCCGCTCAAATAGGTGTTGTTAGAAAGCTTGGAAAGTTAATTTTCAGATGGCTAAAATGGGAAGGCATTTGGAGCTACCATTTGGAAGTTACAGCTCAAACTCTCCAAGTGGTCCAAACTAGATCAGAATCTGTAGCTGGCTGAAAGTGACTTCATTTGACCTATCTCCTAATGACTTAACCTAGAACTCTTTTTATGCCCTTTTAGCTGACATAATAAGGTTCCCAAAAAGTGGGTTTGCAGTTTTAAATCCGTACTAAGCTTAAATAATTAAGCCCACAAAACCGGGTTAAAATCGGGTTAAATTACGGCTAGCATATATCTTGCTGTTTTAGACCTATCTTGTTATCTCTGTGGGTTTACTTCATTTTGTTGGACAAAACCCTTTAGAAGGCCTCTTGACCTTCCGAAAATAGAAGAGTAACACATCCTAAAGACTTAGAATGAGGTTGGAATTGAAGCTCCACAACAGCACATAGGCCAAGTGTGGATTTGTGAGCTCTCTTGGACTTGTGTAGGCATGACATTTGCTTCATCCTCCCATTCTTGAATGTGATTTGCCCTGAAATCATCACCTTCTTCTTCATACTCAAGATAGGGTGTGAGATCACCCACATTGAATGTAGATGATACACCCATGTCCCCCGGTAGCTCTAACTTGTAAGCATTATCATTTACCCTTTCAAGGACCTCGAAAGGGCTATCACTTCTTGGCATGAGTTTGTTCTTCCTTCTAGAGGGGAACCTCTCATTTCTCCAGTGTATCTACACTAAGTCCCCGGGTTTGAAGGTAATGGCTTTGCAATGCTTGTTAGCTCTAGCTTTAGACATCTCATTTGTCTTCTCAATCTTGGCCTGAATTTGTTGGTGAAGCTTCTTCATCTCTTTGGCCCTCTCCCTGGCCTCATAGCTCACTCTAGACTCAAGTGGAAGTGGTACGAGTTCTGAGGGAGTTAGAGGGTTGATTCCATAACAAGACTCAAAAGGGGAGTAGGAAGTAGTAAAGCTAGGAGTTTGATTGTTTGCGAACTCGGCATGTAGAAGCTTGAGATCCCACTCCTTGATGCTCTTACTCACTAAACTCTGAAGTAAAGTAGCAAAGGTCTTGTTGGTTACTTTGGTTTGACCATCGATTTGAGGGTGGTGGGAGGTACTATACAAGAGTTTAGTACTAAGGAGCCTCCATAAACACCTCCAAAAATGACTCAGAAACTTTGTATCTCGATCGGAAACAATGCTCTTAGGAATGCCATGTAGCTTAACAACTTCCTTGAAGTAGAGATGGGCTATGTGAAAGGCATCATCAGTCTTCTCACAAGGAATGAAGTGAGCCATCTTTAAGAAACGGTCCACCACTGCCATAATAGCGTCTTTGCCCCTTTGACTTTTAGGAAGAGCAACTATGAAATCCAAGCTCACATCTCCCCAAGGACCACTAGGCACAGGCAATGGGGTGTATAACCCTTGGTGGAATTAACTTTTGGCCTTTTGATATAGGGAACACTTGGAAATCACCTCATGAACATCACCTCCCATTCTTGGCCAATAAAAATGCTCTTGAGCGTGTCAATAGTCTTGTCGATCCCAAAATGACCAGCTAGACCTCCTCTGTGAACCTCCTTAACAAGAAGCATTCGGATTGGACCCTTTAGAATGCATAGCTTGTTGCCTTTGAATAAGAACCCCTCTTGGAGAGCTTAGGGGCGATGCTCGTGGCCTTCTTGCTCATGGAGATAGTGCTTGAAGTCTTCATCTTCTTGGTAGAGATCACGGATGAATTGGAAGCCTAGAACCCTTGCTTCCATGACGGCTAAGAGAGAATGTCGCCTTGATAGTGCATGTGCTA
This sequence comes from Carnegiea gigantea, assembly GCA_029747015.1. NCBI lineage: Eukaryota > Viridiplantae > Streptophyta > Magnoliopsida > Caryophyllales > Cactaceae > Carnegiea > Carnegiea gigantea. The sequence goes on from JAKOGI010000228.1 coordinate 283,066, forward strand.
CAACATTAGTGCTCCCCTTCTTATGTTTGGCCATAAAAGAGAAGCTTTGTAAGAACTCAACCCATTTAGCATGTCTTGCATTGAGCTTGTGTTGGCCACTCAAGTACTTTAAGGCCTTATGATCCGAATGAAGGACAAATTATTTTGGCCTCAAGTAATGGGACCAATGATCAAGAGCTCTCACCAATGTATAGAACTCCTTGTCGTAAGTTGAGTAGTTCTTCCTTGAACCATTGAGCTTCTCACTAAAATAGGCAATGGGGTGTTGATCTTGCATAAGGACATCCCTTACACCTACCCTACTTGCATCACAATCAACCTTAAAGAGTTTATTAAAGTTGGGTAGGGCTAGCATCGGGGCCTCACTTAGCTTGGACTTGAGTTTCTTAAAGGTAGCATGGGTGGCCTCGGTCCAGTCAAATGAACCTTTCTTTATGCATTCGATAATGGGAGCCGTGAGGGTGCTAAAACCCTTGATAAATCTCCTATAAAATTATGCCAAGCCATGGAAACTCCTAACTTCGGTGATGGTGGTGGGAGTTGGCCATGACTTGATAGCTTCCACTTTGCCTTGGCCCATGGAGATTCCATCCTTAGAAACAACATACCCCAAAAAGGTGACTTAGGGTGCAAAGAATTCACATTTCTCAATCTTGCCAAAGAGCCTTTCAGCCCTTAGAACCTTCAATACCTCTTCCAAATGATGTAGATGATCTTCTTGACTCTTTGAATAAATGAGGATATCATCAAAGTAGACCACCATAAATTTCCCAAGAAAAGGCCTCAAAACCTCATTCATCAATCTCATAAATGTGGTAGGAGCATTCGAGAGGCAGAATGGCATCACCAACCACTCATGAAGCCCTCTCTTGGTCTTAAATGCCGTTTTTCACTCATCACCTTCCCTCATGCAGATTTGGTGATATCCACACCTTAAATCAATTTTGGAGAAGAAGGAGGAGCCATGAAGTTCATCAAGCATGTCTTCAAGCCTAGGTATTGGGTACCTATACTTGATAGTAATGTTGTTGATGGCCCTACTATCCACACACATGTGAAAAGTTTCATCTTTCTTAGGTACTAACAAAGCCGGAACCGAGCAAGGGCTCATGCTCTCTCTTACATAACCCTAGCTAACAACTGATCAACTTGTCTTTGAAGCTCTTTGGTCTCTTGAGGGTTACATCTATAGGCCGCTTTGTTAGGAAGTGGGGCACCAGGAATGAGGTCAATTTGGTGCTCAATGCCTCGGATTGGTGGGAGGCCAGGGGGTAAATCTTGTGGGAAGACATCTTGATATTGGGAAATGAGGGGGCAGATCATAGGGTGTAAGGGAGTCACTTCCTCAGTTTTGTTGCTTTTAAGTATGAGTCAAGCTAAAACTTGCTTACCCTTGCTAAAGCTTTCTCAACCTGTGTTTCACTCAGCATGAGAAGGTCTCTCTTTTTCTCACTTCCTACCCCGGGCTTAATTTTATGAACTTCATTAGGAGATAATGGGTTTAGAACAATATTTTCCTTGTCAATGATCAATAAGTATGTGTTCTTAAAACCATCATGCCTATCAAATTGCCAAGGCCGACCCAAAAGAATACGACATGCACTCATAGGTACCATATCACAAAGGACATTATCTCTATATTTCTTTCCAATTGAAAAGGAGATAAGGGCTTGTTTAGTTACCTTAATATCGCCTCCATCGTTGAACCACTTCAAAGAATAAGGCTCGGAGTGAGGAATAGTAGGAATGCTAAGCTTCTCAATAAGAATAGTAGAAGCCACATGGGTGCAGCTTCCTCCATCGATGATTAAGTTGCATACCTTGTCTTGGATGGTAAATTGAGAATGGAAGATCATCTCCCTTTGAGCCTTGTCATAAGGAGTGTCTTGGGTATGTAATAACCTCCTCAAGACATGTAGCTCACCATCATCGGCATCAAGTAAGGTTTCTTCCCCCATGTCATCCGATTCCACCCTATGTGTTTCTTCTTGAGCTACCATTAATAGAGCATCAACTTCTTCTACTTCTTGTATGGTCATGACCCTTTGGTTTAGGCAATCATATTGGAAATGACCGTACCCTTGACACTTAAAGCACTTCTTCCCTTCAAGTTTCTTAGGCAATTCCTTTGGAGAAGGAAGAGCCACGGCTTTGCCCTTGTCAACCCGTGAGGCGCCTTCGGGTTTATGATGAATGAAGGGCTTGAATGGAGGTTTTGAACTTGCTTGCTCCTTAGGAAATGGCTTGTTGAAGATCTTCTTTTCCTTCTTTCTCTTCTCAACCATGAGAGCTAGCTTAAAGACAATCATACAAGGTGAAATAGGTTTGAAGTTCCACCTTCCTAGCAATAAGAGGGTTTAGCCCGTTGAGAAACCGAGCCACGGTTTGCTCTTGGGGTTCATGGATGCCTCCCCTCAAGAGGAGTTGCTCAATCTCCCTCATGTATTCACCCACACTCATGTTGTTTTGCTTGAGTGAGAAGAGTCGGTTGTAGATGTCTTGCTTCTAGCTTTCTGAAAGGAACCTCTTGTTCATGAGAGTTTTAAGTTTCTCCCATGAGTTGATCTTTCTCTTGCCCTTTCTGGCCCTTTGCTTCTTGATGTTTTCAAACCACAAAGAGGCATACCTTGTGAGTTTAAGGCTAGCAACCTTGAAACTTTGTTCATCATAAAAGCCCTTAGCCTCAAAGATTCAGTGCAAGGCTTGAAACCATTCAAAGTACTCATCGGGGTTCAAGTTGCCATTGAACTTCGGGGGTTCCACTTTGATGTCCCTAAACTCATCCATAGGAGGTCTCCTACCTCCCCTTCTTGGATTGCTCTCCATGCTTGAGTCACTAGAGTAGCCTTGTTCATCCCCATGATCATTTAGCTCTTGAGCTCTTTAGCCTCCTTAGAGGGCCATAAATTGGGTGGTCATTTGCTCAAGTTGCCTACTAATTTACCTCACACTTTGTTGTAAGGCTAGAATGGCATTATCTTGTCTTATGATATGAGCTTGTTCCAAGCTCATTCCTCTTGGCACTCTTGCTGGTTGGGGAGAGTTTGTGGATGGGTTTTCCTCATTAGACATGGTGGGAATTAGAAAAGGAGGAGAGAAGGGTTAAAGGCTTGAAAAGCAAAGGGGCACGGTTGTGCTAGAGGTAGCACAGTGCAAAAACAGGCTGGGGAAGGGAGGCACAGTCGCACCCAAGGGCACGGGGTGGCCGTGCTAGTGTTCTGGCCCTGAAAGGTGGTGGCACGATCATGCCTATAGGCATGGGCAGGCCGTGCCGAAGTTCAGCCCGGTGTGCACGGGTTTTGTGGTTGGCAGCCTAGAGGGGTTTTGATTGGGGTTTGTGTTTGGGCCTTTTGTGTGGTGCTTTGAGGAGTAAAAGAGGGATTTTTGTGGGGAAAACAAGTGTAGGTTAAGGGCTTGTTGGCTTAAGAAAGTGTTTGGTCAAGTTTGTTTTGAGAAGATCAAGCTAGATAGAGGTGTAGATTCACCATGGTTTTCATAACAAGGGTGAAAGAAAACTTGACAAGGATGAAAGCAAAGCAAGGAAATGTGATATAAACTCAAGAACACCAACCTGGATTACCTCTGGTACCAAACGGAGCGTGAACTAGATGGGTCGGATGTAGCTTGCTTGAGTTTAGTTGCAAATTTCCTCTTAGCAACAAGATATGACTTGATTTAAAGGCTAGGCCACCAATCAAGACTAAGGATCCACCAAGAATTGCTTAAAGGCTATGCCACCCACAATTCTATAAAGGATTCCACTCAAGACTCACCACCTTTAAGAAAGGATAAAGAGAACTTAAGATTTTAGAGAGAGAAAGCTTTGAGCTCTTTTATATATCATTCAAATCTGAATATGACATCCTAAGGCCTCCTTTATATTAGAGAGCCCTGTACAAGCTGAAAGAAAGGAGCAAAAGGGCATTTCCAATGTCCATAAAGCAAAGGAAAAAGCAAAAAGCAAAGCAAGTATAAAGGTGATAGTGACATGCTTTCAGTGCACAACCTTCAACTTCTAATAGCTATAACTTCTGCCACACTTACCCAAATCAGCTCAACAGGTGTTGCTAGAAAGCTTGGAAAGTCAATTTGCAGATGGCTAAAATGGGAAGGCATTTGGAGCTACCATTTGGAAGTTACAGCTTAAACTCTCCAAGTGGGCTAGACTGGATTAGAATCTGCAACTGGCTGAAAGTGACTTCATTTGACCTATCTCCCAATGACTTAACCTAGAAGTCTTTTTATGCCCTTTTAGACATAATAAGGTTCCTAAAAAGTGGGTTTGCAGCATTTTAAACCCGTACTAAGCTTGAATAGTTAAGCCCACAAAATCGGGTTAAAATCGGGTTAAATTATAGCTAGCATATACCTCGCTGTTTTAGGCCTTTCTTATTATCTCCATGGGTTTACTTCATTTTGATGGACAAAACCCTTTAGAAGGCCTCTTGACCTTCCCAAAATAGAAGAGTAACACATCCTAAAGGCTTAGGATGAGGTTAGAATTGAAGCTCCAAAACAGCACATGGGCCACGTCCCCTTTGTTGTGGCATGTGAGCACTAAGAAGGATTTGTGAGATCTCTTGGACTTGTGTAGGCATGACATTTGCTTCACATCCTTTACCATGAATTGAAGACATGCTAGATGAATTACATGGTTCTAAGGCATTTTCCAAGGTGGATTTGAGAAGTAGCTTTTATGAAATTCAGATTGGAGAAGGGGATGAATGCAAAAGAACTTTTAGCACCAAAGCAAACTTGTATGAGTGGCTAACCATGCCATTCGGTTTATCTAATGCACCAAGGACCTTTATGAGACTTTATGAACCAAGTGTTTATGCCTTAACATTGGTAAGTTTGTGGCGGTTTACTTCGATGATATACTAATTTACAGTGAGAATGAAGAGGAACATCGAGGCCATCCAACTCAGATTATGATGGTGCTTGAGAATGAGAAGCTTTATAACAACCTTAAAAAATGCACCTTCTTTACAAATGAGGTGACCTTTTTAGGTTATATTGTGCCCGTTCAAGGCATCAAAGTCGATGAAAGCAAAGTAGAGGCTATGGGTCTTGGCTTATTCTAAACAACATTTATGATGTATAAATGTTTTCATGGATCCTTCTAGAGTTAGAATTAGTGAAGTTCTCACCTAAGAAGGAAGGCCTCAAGCCTTCTTGAGTGAGAAGTTGTGTGATTCAAGAAGAAAGTACTCCACAGATGATAAGGAGTTTTATGCTATTGTGCGGACCTTAGAGCATTAGAGCAATTATTTAATGGCTAGTGAGTTCATTTTGCATTCTGACCATAAGGCCTTAATGTACATTCAAGGACAACACGAGCTCCACTCGCGACATGCTAAATGGGTGGAATACCTCCAATCATTTCATTTTATAATCAAGCATAAATCTGGGGAGTTAAACCAAAGAGCCAATGCTTTATTAAGAAAACACTTGCTACTATTTCATCATGATGCTTGCATTCTGGGATTTAAGCATCTTAAGTCCCTTTATGTTGATGATGAAGCCTTTTGGGAGCTTTACACAGAATGCCAAAAGCATCAAAAAGGAGGCTTTCTAGTCCAAGAGGTGTACTTGTTTGAAGGTGCTTATTTGCGTACTCCAAAGTGTGGCACCTGTTAGTTGATGATTAGAGAGATTCATGGTAGTTCTCTGGCTAGACATTATGGTGAGAACAAAATGCTTACCATGCTGAGGGACATTACTTCCGACTAGGCATGAATAAGGATGTATAAGACATCTTGAGGAGGTGTGCTGCTTGTCAAGTGGCTAATAATCACTCAGTCCCTCATGGCTTATGCACACCTCTATCCGTTCCCACTGTTCCTAATGTTGATGTGAGCATAGATTTCATCCTTGGCTTACCTAAAACTCAAATAAACAAAGATTCCATCTTTGTGGTGGTGGACTGCTTTTCCAACATGGCTTGTTTCATACCTTGCAACAAAACTAATGATGCCATTTGCATTGCTAAGCCATACCTCAAAGAAGTCATGAGATTGGATGGTATTCTAAGGTCCATTGTCTCGGACTGTGATACCAAGTTTCTTAGTCACTTTTGGATAACTTTATGGACAAAGATGGGAACCAAACTCAAGTACAGCACCACGTGCCATCCACAAACTGATGGACGGACTGAGGTTACTAATAGAACCTTGGGGACTCTCCTGAGGGCTTTGATTAAATCCAATGCCACGGCATGGGATTTGCTTCTCCTACGTACTGAATTTGCTTACAACAGGCACCAAGCAAGACTATAAGGATGTCTCCCTTTAAGGTAGTCTACAGGCTTGATCCCTTAAGGCCCCTTGATCTTGTGCCTCGAGCTGTAGTGGAGAAGCCTAGTGTGGAGGCAAGCAAAAGGGTTAAGGAGGTTCAAAAGCTCCATGAGAAAGTCATGGCCAATATAGAGAAATACAATGCCTCCTACCAAGCCCAAGCAAATAAACACAATAAGAGAGTGGTGTTTCAGCTCAGGGATCTAGTGTGGATTCATTTGAAAAAAAAGCGTTTCCCATCTAAACGCAAAATTAAGTTGGTTCCAAGGGATGATGGGCATTTTGGTGTACTAGAAAGGGTAAATGACAATGCCTACAATATCAATTTGCTTTGGGACTTTGGTGTTTCAGCCACATTTAATGTGGTAGATTTGAGTCCTTAATTGGAAGATGATCATCTTGTTAATTTGAGGGCAAATTCTCATCTACGACATGAGGATGATGGAGGTCGATCCATAGAACATGATTTGTGCCCTCAGAACAGTCAAGGAAATTCAAGATCAAGGATGAAGGTCTAAGGATTGACCCAAGCTTTACGTAGCCAAAATACAGCTTTACTCGATTTTGATCCAATGCACACACCTGGTTTGTAAATATGATTTCCTAAACCTCCATGAGGTTTAGAGTTACTATTTTTGATTAAGATGTTACATAACATCCTCAAATATTAAGCCATGATAGGAAATCCTGGTTAAGTCAAGTTCTTCAAGGGGATTCAGTGGTATCAATTCAACTGTTGTAGTTTTGGCTCAAACCTAACTCAGTTTGAGTAGTTATCCTCCATAAACCTAATGTAGACCTGCTTTCTTCACTTGTGGTGTTGTTTAACATCCTAATGAACTCATCTATGCTTTAAAATTAAGCCTAAATTAAGTGGAAGTCTTGCAGCCAGCTTGTTCAGAATTGGCGCGAGTTCGGGTATTTGACTGTTTTCTTACTTTGCAATGGTTTTGCCTTCTAGAGGAAGCTTTGGGGACCTATCCGCTTTGCTTCTTGCTAGACTAAGTGATCAAGAACATCATCATTGGGTCTATCATAGCCTTAGAAGCTAAGTTGGCCACTAGGAGAAGGGAAAAACAGTTGGGACCATTTTGATTGGATGGCCGAAAATAGAACAGTTGTAGCATCCATTTTCTCTCTCCCATGTGCAAATGGATCACTTTTGAGCTCATTAACATGTTTAAGCTTGAGCTTAGTCATTAAACAACTTATATTTACTAGACTCACTGAATGTGATTAGCTAGAGCTAAGCATGCTTTGTATTATGATTAGTTTAAGCAAGATTAAAGGTTTCCTAATTAGTAAGGAAACTCTTTACAACTTGGTAGCAAGAAAGGGACATGTATAAGTGCTTGTTGACTAGCTTATTATAACAAATTTGAAGATTGCATGAATGAAGTTGAGCTTTAGCTCCTTTGAACTCAAAACTCTCTTCTAGCTTATCCTTGGTTAGACCAAGTAGGGTGGTAATCTAATAAGAGTTTCAACTACTCTTTGGTGGTGTTTTTATGTTCAAATAGTGGTTAAGGGCTCTAATTACATTCTTGGTGGTGTTTCTGTATCCAAGAGTGGAGTTAGAATCCATTTATCCCTCCTCTACATCCCGATTTGCTTTTGATTACCATTCCTTGCGTGCATTTTGTTTTGGCTTATTTTACATTCTGATTTTAGTGTGAGCTAATCCTTGATAGAATACATCAATCATTGCTTCTTCATGCCATTATCTTTTAGTGCCATGGGGTTATCTTTTATAATCTTTATACCGTCTTCGCCTATAAAGAAAATCATTGACAACACTATCTCCCTAGCTATGGTACCTTTCTCAAAGAACCTTGTATAAGCAAAGAGTGGAACTCAAGCTCAAAAATAGCCTCACATCACCATATATCTTTCTTATCTTAATAATATTTGAGACTAGTGAAGGGTAAAAGCTACAAGTCTATGCTCATGAAACTACGGGCTCCATAGGAATAACTTATATGAAGTCTTAGAGTCAATAACATGGAAGATTGATGACATTAACTAGGGAAATATTATTTTGAAGAGATGTCTTTCACCCTTTCTGATTTACATTTTTCAAATATCCCTACTAGTCCATTAATGAAGACAGGCATGACTTGCAATGCCCCGAAATTTTGTTATTTATTTTGACTTAGATGTCATGTGTAATTCATATGTATATCTTGCACATTTTATTTTAGATATATACATTTGTGTTAAGTTTGCAATATTATGCTTGGGAACTAATTAAGGAATACCTTATTTAGTAGCATTACTACAATGTTCTGGAAAGAAAAGTGTTGTGTTAACCCAGAAAATGGAAAAAGGAAAAGGGGGAGATTTTTTATCACATTAAAAAGAGGGGGTGCTTTTCTTTCTTTTCCCACAAAAATCACCACATACACACACAAAGAACACGTAGCAAGGTAGGAAAGAGAAGAAGAGGAGAAAAAGAAGAGCAATGAAGAAGAAGACCAAAGATTAGGGTTTCACTTTCGAAAGTAAATTAAGCTGAGTAATTTTTACTATCTCTTCACCCTAAAATTCATTAGGGAAAGATTAGTTGAATAATTTATAACTGAGTTTGAGCAATCAATTGTTTGAAGCTAAGAATTTGATGTTTTAGGGTTTAATAGATTAGAACCTTAGGTACACCCCTGAGAAACCCACCCTTAAAATTTTATTGTTTAATTGTGATTCTTGGATTAAGTGGATGCCATGAATTGATAATTCATTTATAAACATTCTAAACTATGGATTTATGTTTTGATTACATGTATTGAAAGAACGCAATGGTGGAAAATAGACTAAATTTTCTGAATTTAGGAATTTTACTGACAGTTTGAATTATTAAGAATTATTGGATTGGAGACAAATCCCGTAAATTTGACTGTGTTCTATAAAGTTTCATGAATTTTGTATGCACAGGTTTTGACTTAAGAATTTTTGATTGAAATCACCCTATTTGAATGCGTGATTTTGGCCACTATTTTAATTTTTGGGAACAATTGGCAAGGATAAATATCCAAAAACTTGTACTATAGTCCCTACACAATATTTGACAATTTCATGTAAATTTTCATGAATTTTGAATATGGAATTTATAAGTTATGGATTTTTGATTGAGACTACCCTATTTTAATGCGTAACTCCAGGCATTGTTCTAGTTATTTTGGAGGATTGGCCAAGCAGAAAATTCTTAAAATTGTATGGTAGATTATTCATAATATTTGATATTTTCCTACAAAGTTACATGAATTTTGCATGTGAATTCTCCATTTTGTGAATTTTTAGGTGTAATGTCTTATTTGGTGTAATAATGGACTATTCATATGTGTAAACTATAGATTGATTACGTGGGAAAAGATTTCATATTAAAAATAGTAGGTTATGTTTGTGGTGTACTAGAAGTGTGTGAAAGTTATTTTAGGGTGAAATTATGCCTTGATTTGATGTGGTCTTTGTGCAAATTGTTGATATGAGCTTCTTGAATAATAATAGTACGGTAATATAAACTCTATGATTTCATTAAATTATGTTTTCATGGGGAAAGAGGTTCATGTCTTGCCTAGAGCTATTACATTGCGTTCTAGGGCTATAGTCATTGTAGTGACTATCATTATAATCTACTTGCCCAATAGGTGAGGTTCTAACTAATCCGCTGGAATATCAATGTCGAGTTTTGTGTTATGTTAGCCATATCGGTCCCTGGTAGATAACAAAGGCTTCAACTTGAACTTGCTGGGATATAAATGTGGCTCCATGATTTATGTATTGTAGGTAGTTTGTATCCTCTAGAGCCAGGATGTCTACTTGGTACCATAGGAATGAGTTACAACTCATCCACCAATGGGTGGTACGATATGAATAAGCTGTGACTGATCCACTAAGATGTGTTTATCACCTTTATGTTATCATGGTTCTTTATGTTGGTTATGAGTTAATTTCGCCTAAACTAAAGAGTTTTGGTTAAGTCAACAATATATGATATGTCATGAAATTGGGTTCTAGCTTGGATGTCGATTTTGGATTTGGTTTTGGATTTGCTGGATCATTCATGATATCTACGAGATTGTGATTGATTTTGAAGTACATGTGTGATTCATCAAGATTTTTAAAGAAATACATTATGTATTTGTGGCTAGTACGTGAATTATGGTAAGAAGTGTGCTTTGATGTATATGTCATATACTGTTATGGGTAGAGTACTTAATTAGCTTAGTAAACTTTGCTTTCTTTTGGACTTTAGCAAGGACTAGGACTCCAAAAGAAGTGGTTAATATGAGACATCCATAGTTACTTTTGGGTCATTCGGAATAGACTAGCAGCATGGTTTATCTAGGGTCCTAAGTGAAAACGAGGGTCATTCAGCCATATCTAATATGGGACAAGTATGACTAAGTTAACCTACTTACCTGTCTATGACATATATGTGTAGGCAAGTGTGTGTGTGTGTGTGTTTTGTGAAGTTTAGGAGCATGTTAGATATGAAAGATATGAGTTTATTTTGATTTTTGAAGCATGAGCATGTTCTTATTTTGCCTTCCCGGTGTTATATGCTATGTTTTGATTCTACGTAATATATGCATTATGTGATTATGTGTTTACCAGATAACATGCAAAGAGTAATAATAGGAAAGTAAGCGTATTGTCACTAAGTGTCTGGAGCTCATGACGCCACAGTTTTTCAGGTTTTTTTAAAGTCAAAGCAAGCCACAGGAGCATATATGAGGCTAGGCGTCAGACGCAAGTTTTAGGGAATGAAGTTGGAAATACAAATCTTATTATGTGCTTATGTTATGAATTACATTTAGTAAATGCGACTTGGTTGTATTTTGTTTGAAACATGTAGATTGTTATGGATATTTTTTAAGTATGTGTAAAAATGCGTGTTTTAGAATTATCCCGCTGATTGGACCAATCCGCAATGCTTGTTTTCTAATAAATTAATTAAGGTTAAAAGGTTTAGAGAGTCTTGGGGGTATTTCTAATCGATCGTCCAATGTGGTCACGTGCCTGCCACCTACGGGCGAGGGGCATTACAGAAGTGGTATCAGTACAAAAATCTTACAATCTGTAACCTACAGGGCTTACATGCGTATGTGATTGACTATCAATTTGATGATGTGTGCCTTTCTTTCGGTTCCTACAAAAATTACAACATACACACACGCGCACAAAAAATGCACAGCAAGAGAGGAAAGAGAAGAAGAGGAGGAGAAGAAGCAGAAGAAGAGGGAAGAATAAGAAGATTAGGGTTTTGGTTTTTATAGTAAATTGAGGTGAGTAATTTTTACTTTCTCTTCAACCTAAAATTAATTAGGGAAAGATTAGTTGAATAATTTGTTCTTGAATTTAAGGAATCAATTGAACTTTGAAGCTAAGAATCTAAGGTTTTAGGGTTTATTAGGCTGGAGCCTTAATTACACCCCTTAGAAACCTACCCTTAAAATTTTGCTGTTTAGATGTGTTTCAATTTTTGGTAAACTTTCATGAACTGTGGATGTATTGTTTATGATTTATGAATTTTTGATTGAAGCTATCATGTTCAAAATATGTGATTTTGGCCACTATTTTAACTTCTGGAAACAATTGGCTTGGTTAAAAACTTTCAAACTTTTACTGTAGCTCCTACACAATAGTTGGCAATTTCACATAAATTTTCATAAATGTTCAATGCCTAGTTTATGAGCTATGGATTTTTTATTGCGACTGCCCTATTTAAATGCATAATTTCATGCATTGTTTCAACTTTTGTGGAGGATTGCCTTAGTGGAAAATTCTGAAAATCAAACTTTAGATTCTTTATAATTTTTGGTATTTTACTGTAGAAGTTTTTTGAATTTCGAATGTGTAATCTTTGTTTCATGAATTTTTGAGGTAAAATGTCTTATATGGAGTAATTATGGGTTATCTGTATGTATAAACTGTAGATTGATTATGTTAGGAAAGATTTGATATTACAAATAGTAAGATATCTTCGTGCTATATCAAAAATATGGGAAAATTATTTTGCGGTAGAAGTATGCCATTTTTTGATGTGGTTTTTGTACAAATTATTGACATAAGCTTTTGAAAAATAATAATTTGGCAATGTGAACTTTATGATTTCATTAAGTAATGTTTTTCATGATGAAAGAGGTTCACACCCTTCCCAAGGTTATTACGTTGCGTTCTAGGGCTATGACCATAGTAATGATTGTTGTTATGCTCAGGTCACTTAGTGGTAGATGTTCCAACCAATCCCCTTGGATATCAATGTTGGCCTTATGTGTTATGTTAGCCTTGTGTGTCCCTGATAGGTAATGAAAGTTTCAACCTAAACTTGTTGGGATATAAATGTGACTCCATGGTTTATGTTTTGCGGGCAGTTTACGTCCTCCAGAGCCAGGATGCCTGGTTGGTACCATATGAATGAGTTACAGTTGGCCCACTAGTAGGTGGTACCATATGAATAAGCTATAGCTAGTCCACCAGGATGTGTTGTCACCCTTATGTTGTGATGGTTCTTTGTGTGGGTCATGAGTTGATTTCCCCTACAACAAAGAGTTTTGGTTAAGCTAAGAACATATGATATGTTATGAATTAGTTTTTAGATTGGATTTTGATTTTGGATTTGGTTTTGGATTTGAAGGATCATTCATGATATCTGTGAGAATACAACTAATTTTGAAGTATATGTGTTATTGATCTATATGTTTAAAGAAATACATCATGTATTTGTAGCTAGCATGTGAACTATTGTAAGAAATATGCTTTGATGTATATGTCATCTATAGGTATCGACAGGCCATTGGTTTGGCTTAGGAGACTTTTCTTTCTTGTGGACTTCAATGAGTACTAGGACCGAAAAGATGTGGTTGGGATGGGATAACCATGGTTAATTTAGTGAGTACGCTAGCAGCGGAGTATGTTTAACATCTCAAGTGGAAACGAGGGTACGTAAATTGTACCTGATGAGGGATAGGTATGACTACATTAATCTGAATGCCCATCGATGACATATACATGTGGGGGAGTGTGTATTTTGTGAATTTTGGGAGCATGTTAGACACGAAAGATATGAGTTTATTTCAATTTCTAAAGTATGAGCATGTTTTTATTTTACCTTCCAAGTCTTACGTGATATATCCTCAATCCATGAGGTATGTGTTGATGGAGGTCACTCCATGATCAGCTCAACTCAGTCCTAGCCAGCTCCATCCATCCAGATTATGGTCTAGGAAACCCTAAGCCAAGGTCCAAATCCAACTAAATGCATAGGCTTGTCTTTCAAGCCTGCAATCTACCACTTGATCAATTAAGGTCGCATTGCTTGTTTGTGAGCAATTTAGCTAATTTTCTAGTGCACACCACGTCTACTAGGTGACAGAAGTTACCCCAAACTTTTGGACAACTCATAGGCCAGAATCAGCTTAAATAGCAAGTCCTACCCAGCTTTACAGTCCAGTAAGTCTCATTTTTAGCAGTCAATATAGACCTCATGATGCAGCATCCTTATGAAAGGTTAGGGTCTTGAAAAGGCGTTTAAAATATTGTCTCAAGTGAACTTAAAATTACAGAACCATATCAGATTGCACAAGTTATTAGGCAGCTTAAGTTTCAAGGGAATTCTATTTGATCCATTGGTTAGCAGCCTGTTACCCACTTGCATCCATCAGGGAAAATCTCAAGGTGTGAAGCTACAACGTGCACCATGTGATCAACATTGGGAAAGTTTAGATGTTGTATTAGTTTGACACCTCATCAGTTGAGATTAGCCAATAAAAAAAGTGTCAAAGCTAGGATAGAAACTTTGCTTCTAAGGGTTGTTTTACTATTTTTAGGAGCCTTTGTGCTTTAGTTTAGTCTTTGGGAGAAGGAGTGACATTTGGTTTAAAAGAAAGAATTTCACATGTAAACGCTCGGTTGTTAATTAATCAAAGTAGAGCTTGGCTCCTTCCCTCGAATTCTCTTTAGCTTACCATGCATTATGGGAGGTTCGATGGCGTTCTAGCGAGTCTTAGTTGTTGAAGTGACTTATCCATTCTAGTAGCTAAGGGCCTTGCATTATAGTTGGTGGTGAGTCCTATCCATCTCTGGTTTAGTTTGGCTTATTGATTGCTCATCAATGCACTTAGTTTCATTCCAGTCTGCGAGAGTCTTAGTAGTTCTAAAATCCGTTACTCCACCTTTGTTGTCTTCCCTTAGTTATACATCATATGTACTATGTGTAAATTGTATAAATGCAAGGTGTAATAAAGGGAAAGTATGGCCATTTTCACTAGGCTTAGAGATCTTATGACCTCATAGTTTTTCAGGTTTTTGGAAACTCAAAGGAAGCTAAAGGAGCATACACAATGCTATGCATTAGATACACTTTTCAGAGAGTGAAGCTCAAAATGCGGACCTCGTTATGTGTTTTTATTATGAATTACACTTAGTAAATGTCATTTGGTTGTACTTTGGATACAAACATGTAAGATTGTTATGGATATCGTTTACGTATACAGAAAATTGCATGTTTTAGGATTATCTCACTGATTTAATCCAACTTCTACTCAAGACTTCCGTTACACTTGTTTTCTAATAAATTAACTAAGGTTAAGAAGCTTAGGGAGTGTTATGGGTGCTCCTAATCGAACATCCATGGCGATGATGTGCATATCACCTTCGAGCAGGGATGTTATAAAAGTGGTATCAGAGCAAAAAAACTTATAACACCTAAACTATAGGGCTTGTGTGCACATATGATTGACTATTTATTTGATGATGTGTATACGTATGTGACTGTATACATCATGTGTGATTTACATGACCTTGATTTGCAATGTGACTAATGAAGATCCCTCAAGGGACACTAATTTGGAGGTGCAAGGTAGTTAAGGTAATCCAAATTAGTCGTCAAAAGTCTAAGGTACAAATTGGATTTTTGCAAGTTCAAAAGGAGCTAGTTGTAGGTAAATTTAAGCAACATACCCGATTTTTGTGAGCTGAATTACTTAGGCCTCTTTGAGGTTTAAGTCAAATATTTTGTAATGGTTTGAAGTTCAAGAAGTTAGCTTTCCAGCAAAATAAGTTTCAGCTCATTTGGACTTCATTTGATAATTCAACTCAGCTCTTAAACTCAAATTGTCCAGGCTGCAGTTTTAGGATAGTTTTAACCCGGATTTATTTTTGTTATTTTATAGACTAAATGACATCAAAACTCTGTAATTCTTTTTTTGTTATTTGGTTTAGGATGTCAAGCAACCAGGCATGTCAATGAAAGCCCACAAAAAGCAAACCAAGTCATCCAGCCTAGTCCAAGAAACCAAGCTGCCAGTTTTGCACCTGATTATGCACGGTTTGATTAATCATGCTATTTGAGCCTCCCAATGATGTGTTGATGCAGATTTCTAAATAGGGGGGTTAGCTCTTAAGGTTTCCCCCCATGGAAGGAAACCCAACATTACTCGTCAAATTGGGTGGCACAATGGAAGCAAAGTAGGGGGCACACAGCGCTTCTCTAGCCGTTTACTTAGCCTAGAGGGTTTACCCTCTTAGGAGGGTTTTCTTCAGCAACCTTTGTACTTGCTTAGCTGTCTAGAGAAGCTTAATCATCCCATGACTCATCAAAGCAGAAAACACCATGTGGGTCAAGGAGGAGATGCCATTGGGCAAGCATGTGTTCCAACACCTATGCCTGAAGTGGCAGCCATGTAAAGGCCTTGCTTTTTGATGTGGCAGCTGTGTATAACAAACCCTCCTAGTAACGAAATTGTGACTAAGTTACCTAGGATCATTAGGAGTGAGTTTAGTTGATTATTTTATTGGTTACTAGACTCATTATTCATGTTTAACTTAGTTTAAGGACATGGAATGTAATCTAGCTAAGTAAGTGTGCATAAAAGATTTCCTAATCATTAAGTAACCTCCTAAAGGTTACCTAGTGAGGGAAAGGCCTTGGACTTCCATTATAAATAGTCCAAGAGCTCATTCTATAATCAAGTTGTGAGTTTAATCAAAGTTGAGCGTTGCTCCTTAAATAAGTGTTAGAAGTCCTCTACTTGCTTATCTCTAATTAGGCCGATTAGAGTGGTGACCAAGTGAGTCTTAATCCTTGATTTGGTGGTATTTCTGTATCCTTGTCAAGATTAAGGGCCCTAAGCTTGTTCTTAGTGGTGAAATCTGTATCCAAGAACAGGTTTAGTTTTCACTAGCTTAATCTTTGGTGGTGATATCTATATCCAATGGTTAGTTTAGCATCTATCCGTTCCATACATTTTAATTAATTCACACCTAGCTATCACATGTTTCTTTCTTTAAGTTTGTCACTTGATTGCAATCTTTCTTGGTTTAACTTACACTCTTGAAGAGAGTTAAGCCTAACCCCTGATAGATACATCAATGGCTTGTTTACAGTGGAACTTGAGATTAGAAAATTGGAGATGGCAAGTTTCGAGGATGAAACTTTTTTTCTAAGATGGATAAAACTGCATGGTTTAGAATTATCCAGCTGATTTGATCTAAAATTCTAATCAAACTTCTGCTGCACTTGTTTTCTAATAAATTAACTAACTTTAAGAAGTTTAGAGAGCCTTATGGGTGATCCAAATTGAACATCCATGGCAATGATGTGCCTGCCACCTTCACACAGGGGCATTACAGAAGTGGTATCACAGGCAAAAAAAACTTGTGACCTCTAACCTATAGGGTTCGTGTGCACATGTGATTGACTATTCTTTTGATGATGCGTATATGTTTGTGAGTATGTGTCTCATGTGTGATTTACATCACCTTTATTTGCAATGTGGCTTGGTTTGCAGAGGAACTTGAGATTAGAAAATTGGAGATGCCAAGTTTCGAGGATGAACCTTTGTTTTTTAAGGAGCGGTTGATATAACGCCCCCAAATTTTGTTACTTATTTTGACTTTTATGCTTTATGTAATTTATACATATACTTTATACGTTTTATTTTAGTCATATGTATTTGCTTCATGTTTAAATTGTTATGCTTGGGATCTAATTGAAGAATACCTTATTTAGTAGCATTACTGCAACATTTTGGGGAAAAAACAAAAGGGATGACTTGAACCAAAAAAAAGAAAAAAGGAAAAGGGGGGATTTTTTTATCACGTTAAAAAGAGGGGGGGGTTTTCTTTCATTTTGTAATACCCCCACTGTACCTGTGTCACTATTCATCTTCATAATCTTTGTTACAACTGATAAATCCAATGAACAGGGCGTTACTGCCATCGTAAAGGATAAGGCTCTATACACCATAACTGGATATAACGTGGGTCACTTATATACTTCTTCAAACTTCATCCAATCATATACAAGTAACGACTAACTAACTTAAAGTTTACACCACCCTAAACTTACATCACTATCTACTAAAGTGCTTATCCAATGGTCTCCATATATTATGAACAACTACCACTATGAACGCATCCAGATGTCCTTGGACCCTCGATTTCTTCAATTGCCTTGGTAGAATAAAACAACTCATGTGCATGCCTAAAACCAAACATGAAAACATTTCGAATGGTGAGACGAAGCTCAGTACATGCATTATTGTATTGTAAAATGACCTTGAAACATTGATTAGGCCTGCTTTGCAATTCATTTTAAGTTAAAACAGTGACTGAGATAAATGTAAAACTGCATTGCTGATTATTATCTAGTAGTGAGCCCCTTGTAACTATTATGATCTGAAGATAGGTGTACACATGCCAAGCCAATCAGGGGACCTGGCCTGAAGCTGCAGGGGTAACTGGAGGGCGAATGCCCCATAGATGATAACTGGTGGGGTCACTAATTAGATGATAAATCACTATGTGACTGATTCATTGATGTGCTTACCAAAATGTGATAACTTTGATAAATATACTTTCATTTCTAAAGATACCGGTAATGAACGTACCTGGTATCTTTAGAATGTAATCTAACTTGCAAAACATGTTTTTGACTTGATAAATATGTTGTGACTTGAAAAGACTTATGCATAACAGGGAATGATAACCTAGGCCTCGATGCTATTCATACAATTGTAGGTATGTATAGTCAGTAAATGATATTCACCCATATACGTGAATAACTTCGATAGAAACTAATTAATTAATGCAACTATAATAGTTAGCAAATACTTAAATAATATACATAAATTAAGTAATTCAATATAATTTTAAAACTGAATAAGTGAAAGTCATTAAGTCTGATATAAAGTAAGTGAAAATAGAATAAACCATAATGAGACCAAAATTAGAGAAGGTAATAATGGTTGTCAATGGAAGATTGATTTTTTTTTTTTTGGGTCTTTCTGAAATAGGTGACTAATATGGGTTTTAAGGCCCATTGAAGTACAACTTGGTTCAAGATAACATGGAGTACACTGAACTGGCATGGAATACACTGGATTGCCCTGATACTTGATAGTGTGAGGCCAAGAGAGGTAAACTTGGTTAAAGATAACATAAATGACACTAGCTCCATCCGATAAACATGATTTCTGAATCATTACTCTCCTAACTTCTCATATTTCATTCATAAGTCCATTAAATATAGTTTTCCATCCCAAATGAGTCATTGAAAACCATAGAAGCTGTTAAACTCACTAACCTCAATATTTCCCTTTGTAAAGTCCATAACTCATAAATATACTCCCACAATACATAATTGTCTTCTTTTCTCTCCATAATTGAGCTAAATGCCCCATTAAACCCCATAAACATTTGTTTCGCCCCTTAAATGACCTTACTTGACCCAAAATACACAAAATGAGTGCATGATCAATCTCACTCAATCTTTATTATTACTCTTTACATAATTACTCAAAATGCTTCCAAAAATCACCAAACTCCAAATACTCAGCAAAAATTCGTGAAATCTTATAGAAAATTCGAAAATAATATGGACAATCTATAGTAGGATTTTTATAATTTTCCTCCAAGTATACGCTGCACAGAAATTGAAATAACAGCTCAATTTGCACCAAAGCAGGGCTGTTCACTTCACAAATTCATAACTGATACAATACATCTCCAAAATTCACAAAATGTTTGTAGGAATTGGCAAATATCATCTAATACCTACAGTAAAAATGTCATAAATTTTTGACAAGCCAATTATTCCCAGTAAATCATACAGTGGGTAACCGTAGTAAAAATTCAAAAAATATCCATAATCCATGTATAAACATAAAGCCCTGGGTTATGGCCATCTCAAGTAAGCATCTAAATCACCATAGTTAGATATAAAAAGATCATTTAAGGCCTCATATACGTAACCTATATCAAAATCACAACAAATGAAACAAGCAAGCTTGAATTCAACTTCCATGATTCAACTCATTTGATCACACTTCCAATTCATCACCCACAACTTTAAACATCACCAAACGCAATAAAAATTAGATAATAACCATCATTTAGTTCATATAAACATAAGCTATAAGTTAAACAATCAATAAAACTCAAAAAATTCCATGGGTTGAGATTAGGGTTACCTCACTTGGATGCTTGAATGAAGGAGTTGGGGCTGTGCTTGAGTAGGGGGGAGGCTGTCATGGCTGTGAGGGATTCCCAGGTGGTTGCTGGTGGCTAGTATGGTGGCTGGGGAGTAGTAGAAGAGCGGTGGTGGTGGTGGGGAGCTCGGCAGGGGCTACTGCCCTATTTTTCCCAGCCTGCGGCGTGGAGAGAGAGTGAGGGAGGAAGAGGTTTGTCCGTAATTTTTTTTGTGACTAATTGATAAATAATGGTCCTAAGGTCTTGGCTAAGATGTGGCTGAAATTTTCGTTGCCATAAAGTACCTTTTGCTAAGTATATATAGGTGCAAATCATGATAATTAGTGATAAAGAAACACAAGTAACTTGGGCCTTGTAGGATTAAGCCTAAATCATGGGTTTTGGACTTGATTTTGGGCCTGAAAATAAGTGAAAATTGCGTTAAAAATTTTATAAGGCTTGGGATTAAATTTTCCAGACGTTAAGGAGAATAGTTAGTCGCTAATCATGCTTACTGAGGCATACCATCGATTCACCCGATTTAAACGATAAATAAAACTTGAATTGCAAATTAGGTCCCAAAATGAAATATCTCCCACTTGGGATGATTAAATATGATAATTGAATGCAGAAAATTTAGATAACACAATGGAATTCGTTGAATAAATAAATTAGGGTGCAATTGAATCATTAGACATGATTTGGTTAAATAAGTAACTTCAAATGAAAAAATGAATAAACATGAGTTAAATAAATAAACATGATTAATTAAGTAAATAAACATGATTTAAATAAATACACATGGGTTAGGGTCCGGCTATTACACATTTTCCCTAAAAATCCCTACATACACACACAAAATGTACAGTAAGAGGTGAAAGAGAAAAAGAAGGAGAAGAAGACAGATTGGGGTTTTGGTTTTGATAGCAAATTGAGGTGAGTAATTTTTATTGGCCTTCAATATAAAATTAATTAGAGAAAGATTAGTTGAATAATTTATCCTTGAATTCGAGGAATCAATTAAAGTTTAAAGTCTAGAATTTGATCTTCCAGGGTTTAGTATATTAGAATTTTAATACCGCTCCTTGGAAACCCACCCTTAATTTTTTTTTTGTTTAATTGTGATTCTTGGGTTAAGTGGATGTCATGAATTGATAATTATGTTTTGAATTCATTAATGAACAAGCTAACTTATGGATTTTTATTGTGATTGCGTTTATTGAAAAAACACAATGGTTGAAAATAGATTAAATTTTTGGATTTTCAAAAACTTTGTTGACCGTTTGAATTTATGTGAATTATTGGCTCGAAAAAAATTTCCAAAACTTTTATTGTATACTTTAAATTTTATTTGAAAATTTCTACAAAATTTAATGAATTTTGGATGTGTGGTTTATGTTTTTTAAATTTTTGACTAAAACAATCGTGTTCAAATGCATGATTTTGGCAACCACTTTAATTTATGAAATCAATTGACTTGGGCAAAAATTTGAAAGCTTTTATCATAGCATCTACACAATATTTGGCAAATTCATATAAATTGTCAATAATTTTGGATGTGTAGTTTATAAGTTATGCATTTTTTTTATTAAGACTACCCGATCTTAGTGCATAATTCCGGGCACTATTTCAATGTTTTGGCAGGATCAACGTAGCGGTTAAATCTAAAAATTGTATGGTCATAATACTTGGTAACTTCCAAAGCTTTGTGAATTTTGGATGTGTATTCTTCGTTTTACAAATTTTTGAGTCAAAATGTCTTATTTGGTGTAATTATAGGTTGTTTGCATGTATAAACTGTAGATCAGTTATGTGAGGAAAGATTTGATATTAAAAACAGTAATTTATCTGCGTGATCTATTGGAAATGTGTGAAAATTATTTTGTGGTAGAATTTTGCTTTAGTTTGATATGGTCTTTGTGAAAATTGTTCATGTAAGCATCTTGAAAAATAATAGTATGGTAATATGAACTTTATGATTTCATTATTGTTTTCATGGAGAAATAGATTCATGTCTTGCCTAGGTCTATTACGTTGCATTCTAGAGCGATGGCCATAGTAGTGGCTTCATCATATTTAGGTTGCCTAGTGGGAGAGGTTCTAACTAATCCCCTGGGATATAAATGTCATCCTTTTGTGTTATATTAGCCATATGGGTCCTTAGTAGGTAACAAAGGGTTCAACCTAAACCTGTTGGGAGATGAATGTGACTCTATGGGTTATGTTTTGTAGGTAGTTCATGTCCTTTAGAGCTAAGGTGTGTAGTTGGTATCATATAATTGAGCTACAGCTCGTCTAGTTGTGAGTGGTACATTATGAATAAGTTCATTGGTCCACTACGATGTGTATATTGACACGGTTCTTTGTGTGGATCATGAATTGATTTCTTATAAACAAAAGAATTTTTGTTAAGCTAAGAATATACAACATGAAATGAAATTGTTTTTAGGCTTGGATTTGGCTTTGGATTTAGCTTTTGATTTAAAGGATCATTCAGGATGTTTATGAGGTTGTTATTAATTTTGGAGTATTAATAAATATGTTTAAAGAAATACATTATGTCTTTGTGACTAGTATGTGAATTGTTGTAAGAAATGTGCTTCAATGTATATGTCATCTGTGCTTATGGGTAGGCCATTGGTTTGACTTAGCAGACTTTGCTAGTTAGGCACATATTTCACAGAGGAAGATTTTAAAGTTGGGAATATTACTAGGCTATTCATTAATAGGAAATAAAAAAGGAATGTCAAAATTTGTGAAATATTTTTCTATTGGAATTTGACCTATAATATGCATATCCTTTTTAATTCGATCTTATCCCAAAAGGAAAATTGATTTAATACTTCAAGAGGTCTTAACCAAACAAAATTAGGCAAGGGCCCTAATGTTTTTTTTCCGTCTTTAATACGAAGAGAGACATCCCTAAGATCGGACTTTAAAAAAAAAAAAAAGAGCCAAGAACCTTAAACCTTTAGTTTGACTAGACATCATAAGAGTAAGCTAGCAGCCATTCGTCAGTATCATTGTCCAATTTCGTTACGTCTCCAAATGTTGTTCCTGGGATACAAATGCACAACCTTGAGGAAAAACTAAAACCCAACACACTATTATACTACGATAGGCTTATGTTATTATATACAGACCTTATAAATTACATTAAAATTCATTAAAGAAGATACATGTAATGAGTTAAACACATTAACAAATTTTTGGGCCCTTATATATTTATAAAAGCACTGAATTACTAAACATAAAGCAAAGCATGTAAACAAGTAATTTTGTAAACTTACGATAGGCCTGCATGACCTTTATGCTCTAGATATTCTATCAAAAGTCGTAATTCTATAAAATATAACGTGAACTATGATTTTCCCCTACAACTAGAAGATCTCTGTGATATATGATCTTTTCCTTCTCTGTCTTCTGACAAAGCTATGTAACGTATAGACTTCAATACCTCTTGTTACTAGTAGACTTATGTCATATATGAACTTTGATTTCTTTGCCTACTAGCAAAACTCTGAACTTTAGTTCCTCCATCTCGTGGTGGAGTTTTGGATCATATGAACTTTATTGCTCTGCCTACTGGCAAACCTATGAACTCTAGTTCCTATGTCCATTAGTGAGTTTCTTAACATATGAGCTCTTATTTCTTTATCTACTAGCAAAGCTATGAACATTGGTTCCTCCATCTGTTAGCGAAGTTTGTAGCATATAAACTTTGATTTCTCTGCTTGCTAGCAGAGCTACGAAGTTTGGTTCCTCCATCTATCAGTAGAGTTCTATAACATATGAACTTTGATTTCTTCAACCACTGGTGGAGTTATGAACTTTAGTTTCTCCTCCTATTGGCGGAGTTTTGTAACATATGAACTTTGATTTTTCTACATGTTGGCATAACTATGTAGCATTTGACCTGTGATTCATTTGCTTGTTTGCAGAGTACTGTGACATATAAATTTTTAGATGTGACTACTACGCTATTTGAGTAAGAAATGTTAACTTATACAATGTAACGAATTAATCATAGATAGTACATTGTAATGTATATGGCAAAAGCATTATTTGTGACACTCCAATTTTAGTTGAACAATTATCTTTAGTGAAGCACAGGCAATAGAGTGTCTAGAGAAATAAAATGTTTCCTTCTAAGCCACAGGCCCTCCTTCTGTAAAATTTTGATATAGGTTGTTTGTTCATGAAAATTACTTTTAAAGTGTTGTTCTTGCACAGTAGGCATCATATTAACTTATAAGTCTTTAGGACACCAGTACGTCATAATTCTAAGTTTCCTTTGTGAGTTTCAACCTTGATGAAAAACCTTCCCTTTGTTCATTGACCCATTTCACTAACTCAAGCAAGCTCCACTTCATAATGTTATGCATCATTTGCCACTATGTTAAGCTATTAGTCCTGATATAATCCCAAAAATTAGTTAGACTCTCACATGTTTACTAAGGCCATTAGGGTTTTAGTTCTCATGCTTATGGTCGTTCACTTAGCTCTCCAATGCCTAATAAACCCTTTTACCTCAATATAGTTAATTTAATGCAACAAGTTGAACTATGTCCATCAAGAAAGCACTTTGCCTTTTCCATGCTTAAAATCCCTTATTTTATATTTTATCCATTAACTCTTTCTCATAAATACATTTAGTCAAATAGACTTGGTA